>VWZN01022515.1:1230973-1283051 GCA_013396955.1 Regulus satrapa
AATGACTTAATACATATCAAGTGGAATTGCTGGTTTGTGGTGACGGTTTTATAATTCCAGGTTCAAGTTTTTTTTTCTATTTAATTATGCACTATAATTCTCATGAACTATAATGCAATAACAAAAGCATGCACCAGGGTTGGCACAAGTCTGTTCTTTATTAGCGTGGGTATGGGTACTGTGCTTTATGTGTGAAATAAAATATTTGGACCTAATGCTGAGTCTGTTTCTTTAGAATTACACAGAGTGCTTCTTCCTTTCAAACACAGAAGCTGAGGCTCTCTGTTCCCTGTCTGGCCTGTTTCTCCCCTGATAAATTCAGTTGTATTTCATTTCATGAAGCCTTATTTGTTTGTAACTGCCTTTGTAATGCCTTAATTGAATAGAGGGTTCATACATTAACCTGAAGTCCTCTATAGTATCTTAGTTTATGAAGGTTAAAAGTGATTAACTGATGAAAGGCTGCTTGCTGTAAATATTGACATTTCTCCAACCTGCCAGGGTTTTGATTAGCTCCTGAAGTTGCCTTAACATTTTTGTTTATCAGGTTATCAGCATTTCCAAAAGCTTATAAACATCAGGAGTTTTCTCATGCCAATTAATGTTTCAGACCCTGAAGGCAGTGCAAAACAATAAATGGTGAGTACATCCATCACCTTTGAGTAGGAGCGTGTGTGTAATATTAAGCTTGACTGTAAATATTTGCACAAACGGGACTAATTGTGCAAAGATTACTCTCACAGGCACTGTATTTCCTTCTCCTTCACTTTTGATGATACTGTTTGTAAATCATTTGGGTTTTTGGAAAGAATAATTTCTGGAGCAAGCGGGGTGTCCTTTTACAGCTGCAAATGGTTTATTTGCAGGATTCTGCCTTGCCCAAAAGCAGCTTAGATTTGACAGCCAGTGCTGGTGAACTTTGTAACGTTTGTAGTTGGTGTTTTAGAGAATTCCTCTGAAATCTGCCTTTGGTCCTGGCTCTGACTTCCTCAGCATTTCCATAAGTGTTTCTGGCAATGAATATTTAACCTTTCTGCTTACCAGAATCCCGTAGAGATTAAAAATTCCTGGGCCTGTAAAAACTCAGATTTTGTGAGATGGTTACCTTTGAAATGTCTTGAGAGTAGCCAAATGATATCACGTAACTTAAGTAACCTGTCATGCAGCTCGTAAAATCAATTAAATATACATATACATACATATATATATATATATATAAATAAAATGTGCTTTAGCACTTCTTACTGAAAATTTGTCCCAGGTGACCCNTGATATCACGTAACTTAAGTAACCTGTCATGCAGCTCGTAAAATCAATTAAATATACATACATACATATATATATATATATATAAATAAAATGTGCTTTAGCACTTCTTACTGAAAATTTGTCCCAGGTGACCCAGATTCACAAACAGGAGGAGAAAGCCTCCCAACCACTCCAGAGTAATATCAGGGGCAAATAACCAGGGCAGTTTGGCTGGGTGACTCCCTGGACTGGGAACTGCTGGGATGTGCAGAGCTGCTGGGAATCTCAGTTAAAACCCTCCCTGCTTCTTCCCAAGCCACCCCAAACAGCTTCTATCTTTTTTATTTTAAATCAAACATTGTTCTTGGGGGTCAAAGATGCCCACATGTGTGTCTGTTCCCACCCACAGATGTGGGCAGGAGGCTGCCTTGCTCTGTATAATTATATATTTTTTTAAATAATCTGTTTTCATGGTTGTGCTTTCCTTTAAAGCTGTGATTTGACCTGCCCAAAAGTATTTTCCTTCGTATTTGGGGGTTCTGAAAATCTTCCTAATGAAGCTGAGCTTTCATCTCTGGCCATGCACGTGAATAATACTTCTGAAGCACTTGAAAGAGAAACAATTTATAATCTAAAAATGTCTAGAGCAATTATGTTATTCTGGGTTAGGGGAAGTACAAAGTTTGTGCTCTTTTTTTTTCCCACCCAAACAATTTAATATGCATTTTTTCATTTCTGTCATCCTGGTCTGAACTTCTCAAGGGCTTATGCTGCATTAAGGGCATGAATGATGAAAATATTAGTTATGGACTCATAAACCTCACCCCGAGGAGCTGTCACAGGTTGCAGACTCCCTTGTAAGTGGACAGAGAATTTCACAGCAACTCCCAGAACTGTGACACAGTCAAGGAGCAGTTGCAAGGAATGCTGTGTGCTGAAACTTGTTCTGAAGCATAAAATCAAAGAAGATTTTTTTTTTTTTTTGTACTAGGTGATAAATCTAAGAAATAGTTTACCAATATTTCACTGATTCAGAAAAATGTTCAGTAATGAGTGAGATGTGACAGTTTTGACAGAGCTCTGCTTTCCTCCTTCATCCCTGAATGCATTTACTTTCCCACAAGCCTTTAGCTTGACCAAACCTTTTTTGTTCCCTCCATGTCATTCCCATTCAACTACAGGAAATAAACATCCGGACACAGACACCCTTCTGTTCCATCAGCCAGGAGTGCAGGCAAGTGCCAGGCCAAGTTCTCCAACCAACGCATTGTCCCATGTTTCTGGAGAGGAGGAGGAGGGTAAATAAATCATCTTCTCTTATGTATAAAGGTCATTTATACTCAAACTGTGCTGCAGCTTAATAAAAACACTATAAGGTGTGCTGCTTTAATCTTAAGAGGACCACGTCTTCACTGGTTTTTTTGGTACTTGATGTGTTCCTAGGGGTGTGCTGCACATTCAGCTGCTGGTTTACTGCTGACTGAAGACCTTTACATTTTTCAGCTGTCTTTGATACCTGCTCTTCCTACTTTTGTGCTCGGGCTTTAAAGTGAACCCACCGGCTGAGTGCTGCAAAGGTGGAGCCGCTTCCTAAATTCTCTTCTTGAGCCTCATACGTGTGTGAAAGATGTGTTGCTGCCTGCTCTAAGGGGTGGGCACTGTAATTGGGTGGGAAAGCCAACATCTGTCTGGCAGTAAGGCAGGCAGGTTTCAAACACACTGAAACTGCCAAGTTCCTCTGGAAGTGAATGGGTGTGTGCCATCCCTTTGAACTCCTTGCAAAATCCAGGCTCTGTTTGCTGGGAAAAGGAAGCTTAACCTTTTTGTGTCAGCTCCACCTCCCTCACCTCTTTATGATGCACTGAAAAGTAATCCTGCACCTCCCTGAACGAGCAGATCTCCCTGAACACCCATCCAGCCAGGATGAGCCACTTCCATGAGTCATGGCTGTAGAGGCTTCCCATCCTTTTGACTGAAAGGTGTTTAATGAATTTCATCTTAAATGTATCCTGAATTAGAAACAGCCAGGCAGATGTAGCTATTCTGGTGTTGGGTGCCAGAAAAAAGAAGTTTTAAAAAAACAAAAAAAAGCACTTTACACATCTGAGCCTCTGGAAGGATGAAGCCAGGAGGCTTCCCTGGGAGCAGAGCTTCTCCTCTGCCACTCTGGATTGCATTTCAGCAGCAGCCCCATCTAGTCCTGCTACCTGGTGCTGGCTCGCAGCACTGTGACACGCCGTGGCATGGCACAGCCAGCCCTGCTGGGATGGATTATTGATGCTGAGGAAATGGAAGTGTTACAAGGGCTTTGTTCAGAGCTGCTGAGCCAAATAACAGTACAGAAGCAGCTAAAAGCAGGGAGCACCCATAAATTCACAAATGTGCTTGTTTAGCCATTGATTTAGATGTCTGGCCATTTATTCTGGTGGCCCAAACCTCCAGTTGTGTTTTTCTTGTATTTTCAATGGTGACTGTAAGTGTTACAGGGAATCATGTGGGGAAAGCAGGACCTCAAAGGCAGCTGCAGAGGAGCATTGCCTGGAAAGCTGCTCTCAGAGCCTAGAGGGGATAGGGTGGAAAAAAAGAGATTTGTGTGTCCTCCATGGACCTGTCTCCAGCCATCAGGGAAAACAGTGAGCAAATCCTATAGCTAAAGAAGTCTGTGAGATTTCTGGGGCTCCTGTAAGTTGATGTAAGCCTGCATCCAAGTTGGAGAGGGTCCCAAAGGCCTGGCAGAAGTGTCAGGGCGTGCAGCAGCTCCCTGAGCACAGCTCCTCTCTCCTTGTACCTGTCACAGCCTGAGCCATGCGGCAGGCAGCAAAGATTATCAAAGTCATAAAAACGTCAGCTCTGTATTTCAGCTCTGTAAACCACACGTGCACAGCACTCTCCTTGCATCCTATACAAGCTGCCTTTGGCTTTCTGCTTGGGTGACAACCAGGACATCTCCCACCCTTGGCATCGGGCCCTGCTTCAGGCAGCTCTCAGCTTTGCTGCCTTCCCACAGCTCTGGGTGGGACTGAGCTCAGAGGGGTTTTGGTGTGCATGAAGGTGTGACAGCTGCACCACTTCCACCAGTTTGAAATAGGCTGTGGTGGCCAAAAGAGAGCTGGAGTTTTTAATGCTGGTGTTGTCACCACTGCTTGTGCAGAGTGGGTTGTGTATTTCAGGTCGCTGCAGCCTCTGGTTTGCCGTGAACAATATTTAGAGCAGTTGTTTCAAAAGATATCTGTCTAAAATGCATATTAATATGTAGCTCTGGGTAGCAAACCCCTAAGTTTAGGGGGTGAACCTTGTCAGGTGTCGATCAGAAGGGGATCCCTACATGTGTGATCTTGAAGAGATTATAAAAGGAGTCAGGTGAATCGTGTGGGAATATTGTGGAGCATGGAGCCGTGTGTGACTGTGGGCACCAAGCCCATCAGACCTCCAAGAGCACACTTGGGTTGAACATCCATGCATTGGATGATACAGGCAGAGGCCTCCTGGTTGTCTGGGCTGCAGCAGCTGCTCTGTCCATCCCTGCACCAAGTAGGATTCACAGCAACCTCTGTCCCCCAGAGCACTGATTCCAAGGGAGGCTGCAGGGCTTTGGGGCGTGCTTTGGTGGCTGTGCCAGAGGTCAGGCCTTTGGAGCCTGAGTCACATTCTGATAGGCTCCATGAGAGCCTCTCCACTGATTTCAGGGCTCTGTATTGGTCCCTTATCTGTGATGAAAACTTTTTTTGAAATGGAACTTGGCAGGAAAGCCAGGTGTGAGTGTTATGTTCCTGGCATGGATCCAGCGCAGCCCCTGGTCTCCAAAGGTTGGTGGCCTTGAATTTTGCACTCCTTTGCCTATTGTTAGAGCAATGTCCTTCTGTTACAGACTTTTTTTTTTTTTCTCCTTTTTTTTCTATTTGCAGAAGTGACTGGCCTTGCTGCACACATGGAAGTTTTAATAATTATTCTCAAGCAGCTCTGAGAGTTTTTTAACATGGAAACAAGTTCTACATTACTCGTTAAATTGGTCAAATTTCAATAAAGTCAGGAAAACATCTTGAAAACAGCATGAATATAATTTACAAAGAAAACAATCCAAGCGTTACTGCCAAAGAGTTTTCCAACAGGAAGGAAGAAAGAATTTCTCTTTCCCCCCACATAGAATGACTGTACTGTACGTTAAATTAGTGGTTTGGGGAGTGAAGGAAACCACCACAGGATCCACAACGTTAATAAGAGCGAAGCTGGTTCCTGATGTGAGGATAGGTCTTGATTCTTTGTTACCTTCCTAGGTAGGTTGTATGAATCCTGGCTGCCAAAACTCATATTCCTGTAAGTAGCTCTGCATCAGCTTTTTATCCTAGAGGAGCTCTTGCTTGCTGTGTTTTTAAGTGTAGCAGTCAAACTCCAGGCAGGGGCTAAAGTTTGGATTCTCAGCAAGCATGCAAGGGAATGAGATGCCCTCCTTCCCCTAATACCACGCTGTCCTTTAATTAATTTAGAGCCTGCATGAACCAAGTGCAAATCCGTGGGCTGACCTGTCCCCTGACCTGTCCACTTCTCTGGAGTCCTCAGATCAATGAATCTCAGTGCCCAAACCATGGTGCTCTGACCTTGGCTAAAGGGGCTCAGGTAAAACCTTTGTGATTTTCCTGCTCAGAGTAAAAAGACAGGCAGGGTAGCAGAGCACTGGCAGCAAATATAATGCTTGTTTCTTAACAAAGTAAATTCAGAGCCCTACATGCCATGTTACATGTCCAAGCCATGTAAAGGGGTTATTATAAGTAGGCACTGACTGGAGGAATTATTGTTGTAATTGCTTGTAGTATCAACTGCACTACCTGAAAGGGAAATATAAACCAGACCCAAACTTGTCTGATGATAGAACGAGATGTAAAACTGCAACTGTGTCTGGTGACCACATTTCGCAATTTTGAGATGCTTTTGCACTGACATGAAAGGTAATCTTTCCAAGTTTTTTGCAATATGAAACTCAGACCTCAAGATCAGGGCCTGGACTGATTGCACATTCTCCCCTTTCATTGAGAGGGACAAGTTGGTCCACGCTGAACTTCACAAACTGTTCTACTGAAATCTCATGTGAAATCAAAGCAATTTTTGCAAAACATTTTAGTTTTGGTAACAGGGTGATTTTTTGATTTAAAATAACCTCACCAAAACTTTTACTAAGAACAGCTCCAATGCATTTTCTCTGTCAATTTGTACATAACCTTCCCCTGAGGTTCCTTTGCAACTGATACAGAGGGTGAGAGTGGCTGTGCAAAACCCACAGTACATTTTTGGAAGAGCTGTGTTTTTCAGTGGGGCTGTTGCACTGTTTAGTGTATGAAACATTCAGAAGTGTTGTGAGGTTTAATTAACTAAAGCACTTTATCATCATTAGAGAAATGCAGTTCTACAAGGTTATTACTAGCCTTTCTAAGGGCAACATAAGTATAGCAGAGAATTAAAATTTCAAACTGGTGACAAACTATTGTTTTGCAACCAATAGCATTGGGGGGAGAAACATGGAATGGGCACAGCTACTTAATTAAATTATTGTGCAGTTTTATTTCCTCTTCACTGTTATTTTAACAGCTGTGCTCCATCTCTGAGGCATATTTGTCTTTATCTTTGGCCACTTTGTCAGAGTTGGCAGAAGGAATCTTAGGTGGGGTTGTTCTCTTAGTGAATTAAACAATGACCAAAACTTTGCTCATTTCTTCCATCATTATTTCAGATTTCCATGGCTTCATTTTGACTGAGCAATATATGGCTCTGCTCTGGAATATGGGAGCAACTCAAGAGCTGTAGGGCCTTCAAGGGCCTGCCTTTTTCAGGAGAGTGTTCAGGGACTGCTCTGTGCACTGTACCATCCACCTACGCACAAAGACAATGCAGTAAAATGCTTTTACAGCATTTTAAAGTGCATAAAAGTGCTCAGGTCTATAGTTTGTGCTCAGGCAGAGTAATGCACTGATGAGATGCATTTTATCTGAGCTAGGTGCCTATTAAGTGTAGCAAATACTATGTTATATAAGCTATTTGAGATCCAAACAGTTCCAATGCTTTCTATTTCTTTATTTCAGTGCCTGGAGACCATTGGAGGATTTAATTGGTCAATAGATGCTACAAATACCAAAGCCACTTCCATCTGATGCTGTGACAGAATATGATTAACAGGAAAATCCCAGGTACTTTTCTTTTCTAATGTCTAAAGTCTCCTTCTGGCAAGTTTGGCAAACTTGTGTAAGAAATCTGTCTTTGAAGCTCACACTTGTATTCAGGTTTTGTTGTTTGGTTGTGTTGGTCTCAGTGCAGAGTGCAGGGAAAGGGGACAAGGAGCAGGACAGATTTAAAAAAAAAAAAAAAAGAACAGAGAAATGTCAAGGGAGGAATCTGAGTAGAATTTAAGGAAGCAAAATGCTAAGGCAGTGGGAGCAGTGGGAGAAGAAAGTCCCAGAAAGTGGGACCATGGCTGCTCTCTGGTTTTTTTACAGAATGTCCCAAGTCTGTTGTATCCCCTGGGATCTAGTGCTGATGGCATGGTTACTAGTTGCTGTTACAGATTTCAGGAATGTCTCGGGAAAACCTTCCCCTCTGATGTTCAGCAGAGCAAATGAAGAAGGCCAAGTTCAGCTGTTTAAAGAGCTGCAGGCTGTAGTGCCCTGGTGTCAGCCCTGTTTGCCCTGGGTCAGCGTGGCTGAAGCCTGTGCCCTGCATTGCTGAGTGGCTGCTGAGGTCTTGGGCAGAGGGAGCTCTATCACAGGGTGCCAGCCACAGCCTGGTTTTCCCTTCCTTTCTCTTTCCCATGTGAAATTTCAAATCATCAAAACCTCCCTGGGCCAGACAGACTAAACCACCTGCAAACTGCTCCAGAAAATGTAAAAAAATGCCCATGAATGTGCCGGGCAAGGTTTTGTGGGCCAGCTGGTATGTTTTGGGTTGTCCCTGGAGATTCCTTAAGGACTGAGCAGGACACAGAGCCTTCCTCTGGCTGAGCTCTCCCTCAGCTGCTGACAGCCACATCCCTGTGAGCTAATTCCAGCTGTACATCCAGGGCTGAGTGCTGGCATGTCCGTGAGGATGGCAACTGGTCACATGCCATGACACCTGCCCATCTCCAGTAGAAAATATAGACAGCCAATGCCCAGGTGTGGCCAAACCTTCCTGCAGGAACCTGCTCACCCAGTGCCACTTGCTGGAGTCCCTTACTGGTGGTGTGCTGAAATGTTATGGTGATCTCTTGGCAATCTCTGATAGAAGAAATAGAACTCCGATTTAAAGCACAAAGAGAAGGCTCAAGAAATCTATCATTATTAATCCTGCTGTCAGTTTTAATTTTGGGGACATTACCTCACTCAACACTCGTTGGAGAGAGCTGCCAAAAATGGTGATGTCATCATCACCAGGCACATCTGACCCTGGCTGCTGATTGCCAGTGTTGAGTGCAAGTTAATAAATCCCCTGGTACCTGGATACACTCTGGAGTTTTATTACAATGCAGGCATTCCGTGATACCCTGGTAATTAAACAGTCTGGGCAGGAAAGGAACCAACCCACCATTTTCTCCTGTTTAAAGGAATTGTAAAATATAATTGTCTCTCAGCTCGGCTTCGTACAACTGTCACGTAATCTTGAGTCTGGATTGAGAGGAAAACTTGGATGTAGGCAGAAATTCAAGATGAAATATAAGTGAGAAATCAGATCTGCTTCCCCAGATTGGCATTTGCAGAACAAAGTGGCTCCTGATAGTCAGGGCATTCCACCTCCAAGAGCCAGAAAAATTTCCATTTCTGGGGAAAACTGCTGTTCTGACATCTATATGTGGATTTGGGAGTGAGGATCCCATCACTGCCGTGCCTCTGTCTCCCTGCCATGGCTGTGAGCTCCCTGCCATGGGAATTTTGGGTGCTGCCCTCTAAAACGGCAGAGCATCCAGGTCTGAACCCAGTCTCAAGTCCTGAATAGGAGCAACATATATTTCTTGTGCTTAAGAGATCTTAGCCCATCTCCAGACACAGCCACAAGATGACACAGACAGAGCATTCATAGGGTTGCCACATTCCCGTGGCAGTAGCAGCATAACTTCTTCCAAATTTATAGAGCCCATTGAATAAAAGAGCAATTGAAGAAGTCATGTTGATGAAGCAAAGCCTTTGAAAATGGGAGCAGAGCTGGGGACTTTCACACCACAGAAAGCTTTCAAGTCACGCTTGCTTGGAGCTGACATCTGTTTACCTTTAAAGGTCTATAAATAATATTACCTTTCCTCTTTACTGACTGCTGGAGATGATGCTTTGCTTCTGTTTATATACCCCCTCCTCTATCTTGATGTTGGTGTTATCTGGCTGAGCAATTTGACATCATCATCATCATCATCACAAACGTTTCTCTATCTCTATAGCAACGTGTGATGATGCCCCAAACAGAGGATTATGCAATCTGGGTAGGCTCAGAAGGAAGGAGAGACAGGGCTGGGACTTCTGATTTAAGCACAAATGTCTCTAAAAACAGTAAGGAGAATACAGAAACTTGTTAGCAAAGGAAATATTGTTTTGTTTTGTTTTCTTTTGTTTTTTGTATAAATATCCACTTTTCCAAGATTTCCTCTGGTGGGAAAGTCTCTCCTTAAAGTCCTCTTATACACATATATGTATTAGAAATGCACAGTCACAGATATGCATATTTGTGAGTAAATGAATATATGCAAATACAAAATCATTCCTAGGATTTGCAGAGGTGTTGCCAGTGGTGGGAAAAGCATGGCAGAAGTGAAAAGGGAGTTCAAAAATCTCTGCCTTCCCAAAAACTGTTTAGCAAATCCTAAAAATTCCCTTTGTTGCTCTCTCCATGCCTCAGTTTCCCCAACAATAGGGAAAAGAAATCTCTTTTTTAGGGGGGCACTAAGGATAACTGCTCTTTTTTCTGAATGCCTGACATTTTGGTGAGGGCATCCATTCAGACTCTGGAAAACATGCTTGTTTATCTTATTTTTATTGAACATATGAATGCATCCTATCTAGCACATGTTGTCAGAATCAATAACTGTGTCTTGTTACCAGTTTTTCCATTTATGGCATATTGTCCTGACATAGCTGTAAAACCTCAATGAATATGGTTTTAATAACCCAATGGTATTTAATGTACAATCGCTGTCTTATTAAGTCTAAATTAAATCCTTACTTGAGACACTTAATTTAAAGTGTGACTGATCTTTTCCTGGCCTGGAAGGAGATACTTAAGTGACACTTCTTCCAATTTGGCCACATGGTTGAGGGGGTGGGATTTAAATAATGTATTTTGATGATACCACTCATCTGGTTAAAGCTGAATTGCATCATTTTATGAACACTGAGAGACAGGATCAAATTAAACCCAACTTCTCACCAAGTTAACTCAGCTGAGTTTCAGAGCTTAATAATGCATTCAAAACACACACTTATTGTGACTATCCACTCATCAGCATCTGCTTGGCTTTTCCGAAGGAAAAAATGAACTGCACCATATTTTTCTACTCAGAGCCTCTTGTGGGGTGCCTTTAGAATTGACAAAGACAAGGCTTACATTCTGCTGTGGGCACACTAATAAAATAAACCTAATAAAATAAACATTACATGCAATAACGATGCTACTAAATCTAAGTTCAATGTGTAGCTAAAGTGTTACCCACAGATCTATTTAGAGTGATGTGCCTGGACTCTTTTTCCATCCTTTTCCAACCAAGAGTCACATAAACATTTGCTAAATTGAATGCGTCGTCAGAACCAATGGGAGCTCCACAATCAATTTTGGCACGTGCAGAGCTGGGGCGGGCACTGAGCTCAGGGATAAACGACACGCAGTCACTGCTCTGTGCCAAGGCCACCACTGAAAATGGCCAGATCTGAGGGTTTGGAAGGAAATTTCTGAACAAAAATGCCTGGTCAGACCCTGGACAGCATCAAGTTCGTTTTGTCTGCGCTTTGTGGCTGGGCCACACAATGATCATTGAGCTGGAATATTGCAAATTGTGCAGTTGGAGGTGCACAGGAAAGAAAAACGCTCTTTAGTACAGGCAGATGTGGAGTTTCAGTTTGATGTCTGGGAATAGATTGCTCTGGGAGCCAGGAGAAGAAGGGGCGCTGGGGTAACGTGTGGCAGGATTTTAGTTTCCCTCTCATTTTAGCCTCCAGATCTCTGACAGCACTGATGGAAAGTTAGGCAGGGCCATCAGAACTGTGACTCTCAGCTCAGATTCTATCTGCATCTGAAACTATTCTCTCTGTATTATTTATTGAAAATAAACTTTGGAAGATTTCAGTATAATGTGGAAGCTTGTAACAAAAAAATCCCAAAACAAATAAGGAAAGAACATTCCTAGAATTATAGAAATATTTTTATCTGTGGAAAAAATTCTGCTAAGCAATCTCTGTAGTTTGCTGGCTGCCACACCTTGGCTCTTTGGGCAGGCACAGGAAGGATGCAGTGGAGTTGCTGAAGAAATATGCTCCCAAGAGGTGCTCTGGGCAGACTCTGTTTCATATCTGTCTCCATATTGAGCAAATTTGGTGATTTTTGTTTGCTTTCTAGCAAGGTTGGTGGTGTTGCCTGTCTTTAGAATGAACTTGCTCCTTGCACTACTTCAGGATCTTTATCGAAGCCCCAGCTGCTGGATTTATGGCATTGCTCAAGAGCTGCTTCTGTCACTCAGAAAACCCAAGGAAAACCCACACCTGAGTGGTTCCAGGGTTCAAAGTGTGTCCAAAACCAGAGGTCAGGCATGGGGAAAATGTGAGCCTATTCCTCTTTCCAAGAGCCTCAAAGTTCACTGTGAAGCATCGTCCTGACTGCTTTGGAGGATGGAAGGTGCTTGGAACGGGCACTAGTGCTGAGGTATGCAATAAAGGGGCAGGACAAGGGCAGTTCATGGGAAGGATCTCTCTAAGGTGAGAGGTTCCGTACAGGAGTTGGAACTCTGTTTGCAGAGTGCTCGGAGCTGCCTCTCTGAATTAAAAATTTGGAGTTTCACAATGCCAGTTACTGTCTGCAACCTCACACGGGGCTCAGGATAAAGCAAATGTTGTTGCTATATGGTATTCTGAAAAGAGCTTGAAATCACTGCCTGTCCTGAAAGCAAGGAGAATGTGCTCAGCTCAACGCCACCACCAGCAGAGCCTAGCTGAGGGCAGTATAACACTTCAAGTGAAAATATTTGTGTTCCTATTATGTCTTCCACCCAAGAACTTAACGGCTATTTGGTTCAGCTCAGTCCTGATGATTGATTTCTCCTGGATGCTGGGGTGAGAATTGTTTTAACAGTTTACAGATGGACAAATGAAACAGGGAGGTGTCCTATGCATTGCCCAGCACCGTGAGCTAAGCCACTGGCAGAACAGCTGTATCCCTGTTTGATCCCAGCCAGGTTTAATCCCTATTTTTTTTTTGGTTTCTTTTGGTGGTTTTTCTTTTTTTTTTTTTTTTTTTCATTCTGTAGCAATTTGACTTCTCCCTAACATGTGTACGCATTAATAACTGAATCACAGCCACAGGAAATGATGAGGCTGAAGACACTGATGAAGACCTTTCATAGTGATATTTACCCTTCTTGTTCTAAATCTGGAATAGTTCATATTATCTGCAATAATTCCAGTTCTGTGAGATGCATTAGCTTTGCACGGTTGTTGCTGCTGCTGTGCCTGTGTATTTAACAGTTTTCCAAATAATTTACTCAAACTCACAAGTTTTAGGAGCTTTTCCAGGATGAAAGAGAAGGGAAAGGAATATGTTCACCCAGAGTGTTTTCTCTGTCCCTCTTTTGTCTATCATTAATTAGGAAGGGTTTCAAGTGATAAAACCAGCTTGTTGTTATTAGTCATCCACATGCTAAATTAAAGTGGGCAAAGTGACATGGCAGTTAAACCCTCAAAGCCTGAAATCAATCAATAAAATCTATGGAAAATTACTCTGAGCAAATTAACATCCTTTAATACATAAATGCAGAGTTCTTTTCCACGTCTCTGCATAAAAGCCAGTCAGAAATTTCCTGTGCATCCTAATTTCATCCCAAGACAGGCACCACACTCTCTGGTCTTTCCACCTGCACGTCTTCACAGGAGCCCATAACTCTCTGGAGTGGAGATGCTGGGGTAAAGCAGCTGAACGAGGTTTGTGCTGTGTCCTCACTTTCAGGTAGATTTTCCCCAGCACATCTCTTTGATTCTTTCCTCAAATGTGACTGTTCCAACCCCACTGAGCGTGCACACAGAGAGGACAACTGGATGTACAAGCTTTGAGGAGCAGAGCTGGTGTATCAGAGAGGTTTGCAGAGTGATGGAACTTAATGGTTTTGGGGGGCTGAGGACAAACACCATCCATCCTTCTGTGTACTCCTGCAAGCACTCAGCATTAATATCTGAGGGCCTTTTAGTGCCACTGGAGAATTTGTTCTCACAACACCACTGGGAGAAGGGATTTCATGGCTTTAATTTCAGTATCAGTAGGAATTTAAGAAACTGAGCCATAGAGCTGTTGCTTTCCACTCAGCTCCTGTCTATGGATATTGTCAAAAGATTGCCAGAAGAGATAAATGAACTAGAGAGTGTCCCAAGAATTCTATTCCCTTCCTATGCATTAGTGTTTCAAGAGCTTTAAAGACTTTGAGTATGTGTAATTGTTTCAGATTTGAGCTAAGTCACCCCAGATAAAAAGTGCAACAGGCCAATCAACTGAAGGGCTGGGGGTGTTTTTAATTGAATGGTCAAAAGCTGACAGTTTGCTGAAGGAGAAAAGAATCTGAGGTTGTGAAATGCAGGAGTTCCTTTCTCTGCCAATAAAGCTCTGGAATGGGATTTCTAGATGTTTCCTATCAATAAATTCTTCTAATAAAATGTTGTCTTTACGCAAATTGAAATTTTCTGCAGGAAAATACTGACTTTGCTGAGTTGCTCCCTCCCCTTGGGAAAATTTAAACAGGGCTTCCTGGCTTCCTGCTGGGAAGATTTTTGCCAATTTTATTTTCTGCCTGAAGGGAGAAAAACAAATTGATGCATGTTTTCCAACAGCCAGCAGAGCTGGGAGGAGGAAGGAAAGGCCAATTGCCCTGGCTGTCTGCCTGCCACACAGCGTGGTCACCTCTGCCCATTGGGCTGGGCGGGAGAAACAGAGGTAGGGGTCCTGGAGGACTGCTCTCCAAAACCTACCCCAAATGCTAGTGCCAGTTTGAATGAATGTTAGCCTATTTTAAAAAGCAATTTTTAAGCCTCAAGTTGTGGTTTTTTTTTTTTTTTTTTGTTTTTTGTTTTAATGACAGAAGGATTCAAATTTGTTCAAACTTCGTTTCTCCAATTGGAATGGGTTTGCATTTTCTGGGCTGGTCCCCTCATGCGACAGCGACAAGGAAGCTGAAAGGACAATTGCTTTTGAGATGTCTACAAATACCGTGGCAGCTGGAATTCCATCAGATAAGCAATATTTGATTAATATTGGACAGTAGGAGGAGACAAAATGGAATAGTATGGACATATTGGAAAAGCACTCACAAGAGCTACTCATGGATTTGCAATATTCCAGCACGGGTTGCCAATGCTGCATTAAAATATTGCCTCAAAAGCAATTCCCTAGACCCAGTGCATGATGAGCTGATGAGAAACCCCCTCCTTCTCCATTCCACATATCTCCCTCAATGGTATTTCCACCCATCCCCTCTATCGCCAGTGGCTTAAGCAAGGTTAGTTCAAATGAATTTAGAGCAGGGATAAGTATTGCCAATTCAAATAATGTGTTTTCCAGTCTGTCCCTGGGACTGTCCCCAGGGCAGGGATCCCTTGCTGAAACAGATCATCTTCCCTCTCAGGGTGAGAGGAATCAGGTGAGTGGTGGCAAGGAAAAGGCAGGATAAGGACAGAAACAGGAGGCGAGCAAAAGGTTTGCAGAGCAAGGAAGACGTTCAGGATTTTGCATTTCTTTTCTTATTGTACTTTACTCCAAATCCTGCTACAACCTTCCTGGAGGAGGGGGAAAGGCATGGGCTGATTTGCATCTTATGTTGCTGCTGACAGTAGGAGGTCTTAATTGGGGCACCAAAGAGCAGGTGTATGCTAACGTTAATCTTCCCTTTCACCTGTCACTCATGCAATGAATGTGATCTCTCCCTCTCATTAGCAGCCCTCTGTCACATGCCGGGGAGATTTGGAAGGGTCCCTCTGAAACTTGTTGGGATTGATTTTCCTGCCCGTGCTGGGTTATTATTGCCAGACCCTGGACAAGCGCTCCCAGGGAACACATCTGCCTGGTGGAGGTACGGATAAGCACTGCCTAATGGTCTCAAATTATGTGTGCCTTGTGGAAAGATGATCAGGAATTCATGTATTGGCCTGATGATAAAAAGATAGAGACTGGCTTATTTTGAATAGAATGCATTGTGTGCTTGAGTGTTAGAGAGATGACCTTAGGAGGAAAGTTAATTTAGCAAAGATACTCAATTTGGTGTTATCTTCAAATGCTGATTCCTGGAATCATTACTCACTCTGTAGTCAGGCAAAACTTCCCTGGATTTCAAGGACTTCAGCTGGAGCCAAGAGGAAATTGGCCTGGGAGAGGATGAAATAGTAACTCTAGAATTTGGAGCTCCATCTCCTGCAGTTCACCTATGCAAGCAACAACAGCCTAATCCTTTTCTTGAGCGATGCAGAGTTTTAGGAAACAGCTCCGAGCAGCTAAACCTGCTTTGCTCTGCTCTTTGTGCACCCTGAAGTCTGAGTCTTGTGAGGAACCTGCTGTCAGGACAGCGATGTCTGTCTCCCAGCCACGCTTTTCTCACAAAGAGAAGGGGGGAAAGGCAAATCACTTCACAAAGAATTTATCTGAGCTTTTCACATTCTTCTAGTGCTGCTCTGGAACACGTTCTGCTCTGGTTCACCCAGAGGTGAAATAAATAATTATCTTTGGGGGAAAAAATTCACATGGTTAAAAGTATTATATTCTGAGAGCAACAGTTTGTTGGCTGTGAGTGGGATCCGGGGGGATGAGCATCAGCTGCAGCCTGGGTTCTGAGTCAGAGCAGAGTCCCGTGGGAATCACAGCTGCTCCAGGGCTCCAGTGTTGGTTATTTCCTCTAAGATGATGATGGCTGGCCTCTTCTTTTATCATTCCCCTCCGTTGTTGGGAGGTGGCTTTTCTTTATCATCAGATTCCTTCCAAAAGCAGTAATACTGTGATTCAATAGAATGGAAACCAAGAAACAAACGGGACTGACACATCACATTAGTAATGTAATTCAAACTCATAATCTGTATTTTCCTTGCTGAGGTTGGGTCATGGTATGAGACTTTTTTCTGAGATTAGAGAAAAAGAAAAAAGAAAAAAAACCAAACCAACAACCCAGTAATATGAAATTGTGTAGCTCTTTTTGGGATAAAATACTCAATATTGAGCTCTCTCTTTGAGGGAAACAAGGACTTTTAGAGGAAGAACCAATATTTACTTTTAGAAGAACCAGTATTCAAATAAGTATGGCAAAAATAGTGATGTCCACCCTGCTCTCATTCTAATTTCTCCACTGGGCAATGAAAAGCATTTTATCTTAAATTCACAACTCCTTTATTGTCTGTCTTTTAGTGAATTTTAATAATTGAATTCTTCAATTCCTGTGTTTACCTAGTGGCCTACAATCAAGCAATTACCAAAACAGTAAGAAATTAGCCCAGAATCAGGAGGAATAACATGATTGATTTTAAACATATGAATGTTACAGACTTCCTAACCTGTCAAAGCAGAACAGGGAAGTGCCAGACTCAATGAGATATCTCCAATAAGGATGTGCTTTGCTGTGATTCTGGACTGGGTGTCTAAAATCTGTTATTCCAGTCCGTGAATGTGTTGTCTTGAAATGTACAATCTGCAATTAAGAGCTATTGGATAATAATTATGCCATGAAAATGTCCTGAACTATTAAAGAGCTGAAGATGATAGTGTGCTTTTAATGTTTGACATAAACCATTTGGAATTTGAAGAACTTTCAGTGTTCATGACAAAGTTGGAATATATCCTTGCTTGGGTTAAAGGGAAGGAAGAGAAAAAGCCCTGAATTAAATTTTTGAGCTCAATACCCTCCATTTTTCTACATGTTGCTCAATTCTAAACAGGGAAAATAAAATCAGCTTTGTTCGTGAGCATATGCTTTTGACTTTTTTTTTCTTCTTGGAGCCTGTGAATTATTAATAAACTAATTTCTCTTTATAGTTCAATCTTTGGAGACTTAAAGTGCTCACTCAAATGCACTGAACAAGAGGAATGCTTCAGCTCCAATCAGCTCCCGTCTTCTTTGGAAATGCTGGCCTTGAGGTATCTTTGAGTCTTTGAAATCAATCTTTTATTCAGCCGGGAATTTCTGATGGCTTGGAGGTCTGGTCTGTTAATTCTGTCTAATGTCCTGGTTAAATTTGGGGTGTTCCTATCAGAAGATTTTCTGCTTTTACTTCACTGAAGGACTAAGAGCATCCCTCTCTCCCTTCACTACACCCCTGTTCCTTTCTCTCTGAGCGGAAACAAAAATGTTTGTTGGGCTTAATAAGTAAGTGGGGGGTGGGATGATCAAGAAAATACCCAAAGTGGCTTCTAGGTGAGGTCTCGTGAAGTTTTCAAAGCCAGGTTTACACAGCTCGATCTCTAGGAGTGCAGGTGTCAGAGGGATCCCTGTGCTGTTTCTCATTCTTGGTTTATCAGTAGCACTGCCACAGCAGAGGCAGAGGAGAGGGGGAAATCTGGGAAAGAAGGGGGCCAGGGCAAAACTCTGAAGTCCCGTGTATACCAGGATGTGAACAGCCTGCAACAGCTGGGCTATGCAGTTTTGTCTGCTGTCCTCTGGATCATTTGGACAAAGATTTGGATCATAGAATAAGTGTGTAACATCTTCCGTAGCACGAACTAGAAATTACAAGACTGGGAGCCTTTTAATTAAAAAGATGTGATATCTTCTTCCACAGCGCCTGGGCTGAGAGCTGGACAAACTCATTTCAGTTGTGATCCTGTGAAACAAAAGCTCTCAATGATAAAGCAACATTGTTTGGTCTTTCCATTCTCATGCTTCTAAAAAAAGCCACCGAATGACTGAAAAAGGTCCACATGAAATTTAAAAATAGGCTGAGGGACTGGGTTACAAGTCACTGAGCTCCATGTGGTCAAATAAAAACAACTATAGCAAAAAATTACAGTGCTAATTTAAGCTGTACAACAGAATTTAATTTACCAGAAATATTTAACTAAAGAAAACCACATTAAGGCAGTGTCCTTCGTTAACAAAAAATGTCCCGTGCAGAGGTGACTTCCCAGTTAAAATTTTTCCAGAAAAAAAAACTGACTCTTGAAGGAAAATTTAAAACAAAACAGTTAAAGAAAAAACATCTGGATTTCTCTAATGTCTGATGTGTCTCTCTCCCTCAGTTCTTGTTTCTGGGGACTCTTGATCTCCTTTGTGGTGGGATAAATCTGGAGAAGCTCCGCTGGGTGCAGAGCACGGTGGCAGCTCCGAGCCCTGACCGTGCAAACCTGCGGTGTGAGCGGGGCTGCTGGTGGCACACAGGGGCACAGCAGAGTTTTCTGCACAGAGTTTGCTTTTCCAGCTCTCTCTGAGTAGCTCCGCAAGGCTGGAAAAACACCACCAAACCTGGAAAAACACATCCAAACCTGGGAAAGGGAAACGTTTCGCTCTGCTGGTGCGCAGGGGGATCCCCAGCAAGGGACGAAACCGATTTGATTCCTCCCATTGAGGTCGATGGGATTTGTGTACCTCAGCCCGTGAAGGTCTCTGGGAAATTCCAGCCATGAAGGTTAATTATAAGCCTTTAATTAATCAGACATTCACTGTGGGCTGAAGTGGTCTGGCTGTCTGAGCTCCGGCAGGTCCTTAATTAACACCACCGGGGGCTGGGGAATGGGGTGACTTTGAGGCAGCTGCAGGTCTCTGGTGGAGGCTGCAATGCTCGGGATGGGGGGCTGGAGATGCTGCCCAGGGGCCAGGGCTGAGCCCTGAGATGGGGACAGCGATTTGTGCCATCCACGTCTGGTGCAGTCAGCAAATGAGCCCCATTGGGCACTCCAAGGTGAACAGGAAAAAAAAAAATTCATTATTCCTTATGCATGAAAAATTAGAATAAACTGCCAACTGGAATTGAAAATCCAAACTGGCTGGCTTGGTTGGTGAAGCTTTTAAAACAGGCCTCTTAATTTAAAATTGCCTAAAAATTGAGGTAGCAATAAATGATGCATCTGAAGTTTTCTGTTTTTCATAAATGTAAAGAATAATTTTTGACCTACACAAATATTTATCATTTCCTGGGTTTCCCTGGCCAGTTAAACTCTCTAACATGCAGTTGGTGCTCTGGAGGTACCTGGGGTACCAGTGGGCCTTGACTCCCTGCATGTGGGAATATGGCCTGAGAGAGAACTTCTGGCCTCCCTCAAACCCAAAGCAAAGTAGCATTAACTTCAAGGGATCTGGGATTTCTCTCAAATAATATTATTAGCAATGCTTCAATGATCTTTAACTTAATAAAAACAAAATGGCAGCATTACAGAGAGAGATGCTTACAAGGCAGGGAAAAAACCCATTTTGTTTCTCCCAAAATTACAGAAACTCTTTTTTTTTTTGTTTTTTTTTTTTTACTTTGGATTTGCACTGCATTTCAAGTAAGAGGCAAAATATGATGTGGGAAAAAATAACTTTCAGTTGATGCACTAAAACATTTTTAACTACCCAAACGATGGAAGCGGCATCCATGAGAAAACCAGAGAGGACTCCTAAAACACTATGAACCCAACAGGAAAAAAGAAAAAAAAAAAAGAAAATAANATATGATGTTACATAAAAATAACTTTCAGTTGATGCACTAAAACATTTTTAACTACCCAAACGATGGAAGCGGCATCCATGAGAAAACCAGAGAGGACTCCTAAAACACTATGAACCCAACAGGAAAAAAGAAAAAAAAAAAGAAAAAAAGAAAATAAATATCCCCATTCCTGGAGGACGCCTGTTTCTTTAAGCAGCTGTTTCTTGTCTCTGAGGTAACAAAGTTGTCATGTGATGCATCTGTTACCATGGCAATAATCTGTAATTGTGCAGAAAATCCACCAAAGTAGCGTGCAAGTCCTTGGTGAATTGGACGGAGAGAAAAATCACCCCCGTGCAAGCCTTGAATTGATGCTGTTGTGCAGCTGCCTTGGCCAAGGCAGCCCAGCTTCACCTCCAATGAATTTCCCGTATTTATTCGATCTGGTTCTGGTGTCCAGCGTTTGCTTGGTGTTTAAACGCCCTCCCCACTCCTGCCCTCGCAGCTGCTGGGTCCTGGGCATCTTTTCCACCCTCCCCTGCCACATTCAGAGTGTTTTACAGAAAGGATCTGGAAACTGCTGTTGGTTTGGCCAAAGGTGCAAGGACTGTGTCTTTTGAGCCGTTTTTTTCCAAGCACAGGCGGTAAAATGGCATTAAATATTGTGTCCTGCTGCAGTTGCAGTGGGAAAGGCAATTCCCATGTTTATTTTATCCCACTCTCCCAAAGGGGCAGCCCCAACATCTCCATTGGCTCTGCCTCCATCAGGATGTGTCGTTTCACCAGCACCTTGGGAACAGCTCCCACACACCCTCATGTGCATGCAATATTTGTATTTATATATAATATACAAATTTAAATAAATCTTCCGCTAGCAGGCCAGGTTCAGAATACTTTAAAACCAACTGAAAATAGAAACAGAGAAGGATGGGAAGATGAAATCTGTAGAAGTTTCTGCCCTGCATTACTCATAAAATAAACTGCTGGAATTTACAAAGAAAATCCTTGAGCATTTTGAGTCATCTGCTCATAATATCATTGGGCTAAAAGTGCTTGCTACTATCCAAATCAAAACGCCAGGGAAATCTCATGAGAATATGCCTCGTGGGCAAATCCCAAAAGGAGAACATCTGGATTTAAGATGCCATTGCCCTGTACTTAACCCTAAGCCACTGAGAAAAATGACTATTCTCCTGCTCTCACTCTCTCTGTGTTATTAGTAAATATTTATACTATACAAGCACCCAAAGGCCTCAAATGAGAGTAGACTTCCATCCTGAGGCTCGTGCAGGCCTAACAGAGAGAGGAGCCCCCTCTGCTCTGCAGGGCTTGCTTGTTGTTTATTTTTCCTCTCAGCTATGGTGAGATGAGCTGCACCATGCCCAGCAACTGAGATTTTGGAATTAGATGAGACCCTCATTTCTTCCATGGGGGGGAAAAAAGGAAGTGTTTTAAGTGGGGTCTGTTCAGCTGAGGCAGCTTAGAATTGGTGAAAACTCTTTTGTGCCCAAAAAGCAGCAGTGCCACCTTTAGCTTTGCCTTCCCAGGCTCTGATAAAGCCTCTTTACCCTGAGTTAATAACATAAAGCTGCTCTGTCTTCCCTTGTAGTGCAGGTGTTAATTAGACTGATGTGGATGATTTAATACCACTCACACTGATATTCAAGCCTAAAACCAGACCTTCTCAGGGTCCAACATTTGCAGTGAATCAATTGAAATTCCCTCCCCCATGCAACTCCCTGCCTGTCTTTTAAGGCCTCTCCTGCAGAAGTGGGGCTGCACCTGAGGTTGAAAGAGCCTTACAGAAAGTAATTTGCTCTCTCATGTGTCCTGCAGCTGAACCCAAACCCACTGAGTGGGTGACCTGAGATTTGCCTTTTCCCATCCAGTTTTGAAAGAGGGATTCTGACATTTGAGTTGTGTGAGCCTCATTTGACCATAACCTGAGTCTTCTGCAACCATTTCTGAAGGAGAGGGTTATGACCCCAGGGTAAGCTATATGAAGCCTCCAAAAATCCATAGGACCTTTGCTCCACACAAACTTTCCTCCAGACTCTTTTGCTTGGTGGTTTCTGGTGAGATGAAAACAACCCAGTAGCACCTGGGTGAACCTCCCCATTGCTGGAGATGCTCCACAGCTGTGCACTCCTCAACACATCTGACATGGGGAAAGGATTTTCCCTACCTGTTGTCCTCTCCTTCCCTGGGGAAGCTGAAGAAGAGGTAAGAGGAGGGTGTTGTCTACATGCTGAATTTGGGAGGTCTCCAAGGGAAAAGGCTGATTTGGAGATACAGAGCTGGGTCTTCCTGGGCTTCTCATCTTGGCTCTGCCTGAGGATCTGCTGCTCCTCTCCCATCCTTTTGCAACTTTTCTGCTGGACATGCTGAGACTTTTCACCTCTGGAAAGAGCCCCCTGGAGATGACTCACCACACTCCCCCTGCCCTGTGAGATAGGAAAGCTGGTGTGGCCACTGTGGGAGCCAAGAAGCAGCAGCCGAAGCAGAGTTGTTCTGAAATAAGTGCTTAGGAATGCTCTGACCTCTTGCTTCACTGATGCACCATTTTTTTCCTTTCTTTTTGTTTGTGGGTTTGTTGTTGCCTTTATTTTTTTTTTCCCCCGAGAGAAATACCAGAAGATCTATTTGTACATAACTTTAACCTGCATGCACACATACACAGATTCAGCCTGGGCCAGGGGAGAAGAAGGGGGATCACAGCTCTGCCAGTTGTAGGTGTTTGGGGCTCCAGACAGCTGTGACAAACTGCAGCCTTTTTACTACCTTAGAAAACATAATGGACCACTTTTGTAATTTTAGCTGTAAATGCACTTCTGCTGTATCACAGGACAGTGCTTGAGTATGAGAAAAGAGAGAAATACAAGAAGTGCAGAAATTATGTGGTGACAGGCCAAAGAACAGAGCTTATAACACACCCACGGAGTGTTTCCTGTGAAAACAATATTCTCCTGGTTCTGTTCATGATGCTCTTGCTTGCCTGCTTTAAGGAGTAATTTCTCAGAGCTATATTTTAGATGTTCAGCTCTTGTAAACTCTTCACAGTTTAATACATTGCAGCTTCTCTGTTTGCCAAGCCTGAGTCACTGGATTAAAATTGCAGCCGCCACCACAGCCATCAATGTTTCTGTTAACTTCCCGTCTCCTCTCTTCCCAGGCCCTACTTAATAATGGCAACCTGTGATCCCAGTTTGTGCTGCACAGATGACTGAAGAACATAAAGATCTCGCTCTCCCCACAATTTGGAAGCAGATAAATAAGGTAAGAGCTATGTGTGTTCACCTGAGCTTGGGTGAAGTCGAAGTGAGGGATGCAATGGCTCCTTGTAGTCTCAAAGCCTGTGAAATAGGAATCCAAGGAAAACTCAGTCTAAAGAAGAAGCTGAGCTGAGGCTGTGTTGGTTCTTATGCTGTTGGTTAATGGCCAGCAGAGACCAGCCCGCAGTGAGGCCGTGGTGGAAAAAGGCTCAGGAAGAGTTTCATTAGCACCAGCATTGTACCAGTGCCTGCTGATAGCTAAATGCTCTGGAAGCTTGTGCAGCAAGGAAGGAGATGGTACCAGGGGGAGCCTGAAAGGCCAAAACTGAGCTTTTGGAGGCCTTGATATTTGAATAAAGTCACCTGGGGATGCATTGAGGAGAGTTGGGGATGTGGGAGCAGTGGAGGAGTCTTGAAGGTTGTTTAAATCTTTTAGCAGAAATCTCAAGCTATAAACGGAAACATTTCACTCTAAGTCAATAAAACTGATCCAGTTTTTGTTCAAAAATACCCTCCCATTCAAGCCATTAAAACTAACAGCTCAAATCCCTTAAGGGAGCCAGCTCCACAGGCTTGTGTTTCCACAGGGTTTACAGGCAGATTGCACCAGTTACCTGCCATGCCTTGTTGGAAGGAATGCTGCCACTTCAGGCACGTGTTTCTGGTACAAGTCTTCCTAAAAGTGTTTGGATTTGTGTGCAGTCTGAGTGCTGGTGGCTAAAGGGGTCCATATGGCTGCACATCAGGAGAACGTGGGGCTGGATGTCCTGGGAAATCATCTTGTCCCCACTGGGACAGTCATTCTCCAAAGGCTGAGCACCGTGCTGGGTTGGAGATGTGATTGAGCATTACATCTGTCCCTGCTGGGCTTGCTGTGCACTGCTGGTTGGGGCAGCAGGGAAGGACAGAGCTGCAAATAATTGAGGAAAGGGATAATATATCTTCTTTCTGAATCTATAGATGTGGGTACCTACAGAAATCTTTATATTCCCCCTCTCCCCTTTCCTCCCAAGCCCTGAGGTTTGGGCATCATGTTTTTATACTCAGAAATCAATCTGTTTGATAATCTGACTGGGAATAAGTAATGCAGCAACATACTTCTGAATACTTATATGTGCACGATCTGTTTGCTTGATATGCTCCAGTTTCTCTAACATCTGGTTCCAGCCAGTTGCTATCAGCCTCTTGGTTTTATAAGCACTAAATTCACTCAGTTTTTAATGCAGGGAGAAAAAAAAAATACAGCCCAAAGAGCACAACATTTACAAGCATTTTTTGTGGGAGTGGAGACAGGAGGCCAAGTTCTGCTCTCAGACAGAGTCCAGCCTTTGCATTTTTGGATGGGCCTCCAAAACCATATTTTTTCCTTAGGATCCCTCCTCTTTAGCCAAACTAAACTGATTCCTGTCAGCTATTATCATTTCAGTATGAATGGGTTTGGCATGGAGGCCTGAGGGAGGGTCAGCAAGATGGGCTTTTGGGGTGCTCGTCAGAGGCCACCTGGAGTATTCTACATGCAGGGTGTGTGTGCCTTGGCTTCTGGGAGGGGGGAACAGGGGCAGGGGGGTTTCATGTTTCTGAGGGCCCAGCCTGCCAGTTTTCTCACCTGGTTTCCATGGAGTGCTGCTCAGTGGAGCTGAGGGAGATAAGCTGTCAGTCCCCACACCGTGCTCAGCACCTGGGCCCCTCCCCAGGTGTGTCTTTGAGTACAGCTCTGAACATGCCAGAGAAGATTTTGATGCTCCAAAGTCATCTGCTCAGGATAAGCAGAGACAACCAAGGCTGGATTTTTATTGAGCACATATGGCAGAGGAGGATTCAAAGGCACAAGGCTACCTGACAGATTCATTTGAAATATATCCATAAAAAACCCAAGCATGTCCAAAACCACTGCTGTTAAGTCAGTTGCTGACACAAGCAGAAAATCTATCAATAATGAGATGTACAAAACCACTCAAACCCTTGGAAAAACCAAATTCATGTTGTCTAAATGCAGCTTACAAGAGGGCTGACCAGCTGCTATCGTGTTGTTGAGCCAAGTTATCTTTTCACTACCACACTGTCTCCTCCCAGTTTGGTGTTCACTCTCTTTGGTGAGATTCTGAGACCTGAGAACTCTCCTTAAACGATATGGATGACTACCTTGAGTAATTTTAATTATATTGCTAAGGTTACCAGAAACATTAGCCATGCTAATTCTAACGTGGGTGGCACATATCACTGGTCTTGTTCGCTCTGCAAGAGGAGCAGAAGTGTGTTTGGGAGGAAAGGGAGATGGCAAACCAGAAATCTCCATCCTTTAAGTCTCTGAAGGGTTGCAATTCACATATGGATGGAATTTAGCTCTAGAATAATATAATGTAGCTATAAGTAGAATCAATCTGGTCCACTAATTCTGTTTCTGCCTGGTTTGTTTAAAAGACAAACTCGCTTCACTTTACGCATGCACATAATGGGGAGTTGAGGCAGGTGAGAGTGAGCTGCTGAGTAGGGCCTTGTGGGTTTTCTTTTTGGGCCAAGATTCACTTTCTGGAAAGGATAAGAGGGAATAGACACACTCCTTGTAGAGGTCCTGCCCTCGTGCTCCTGAACTGCCTGGTAATGGTGTGGCACTAATTCAGATCCTGCAGAATTACATATAGGTTTCCACGGTTATTTTTTCTGTTGTTACCAAACACTTGAAGCAAGGCTGTGCTGTGGTCATATAGACAGGAAAATGACATCATGCTGAAAACCACTAATCCAAAAGCTTTGGAATCTGAAAGGCAAACCATATTCTAATTAGAAACAAACAAAAAAAAAAACCAAAAAACTACCCCCAAACCCCCAAACAAACCAATGAAATTTGAAATGAAGAAATTTCTTGGATTATTTTTATTATTTTTAAATCCTCCCCTGGCTTCCCTTCCAGCCAAGACTGTGACAAGTGCATTTGAGCTGATAATAAACACACACCTCTAAGGTCAAGGCTAGGATTTTTAATTTAAATAAATAAATTAAAAATAAGGATGAGTTTTCCAGTCTCCAGGGATCCAGCACACAGGAACAAGCAGCATAAAGTGTGTTTTGCAGGGTCAGTGTGGAAGATGGCTTTTAAAGTTTTTTTTTTTCCTTTTTCTGTTTAGCACAGCAATGTTTTTTTTCCATTATTTTCAAACACAAAACAGCCTTACTGCATACTTCTCCCTCCCAGGTTGGTAGGTGGTAACGATAGGCTTTGGGATGGTGATGCTTTGTAGGAATTATTGACAGTGTGGGAAAATGCAGAATTACTCACAGCAGCCACTCTGTTTTAGGAGGTCAGCAGATGTGACCATCTCATCCTGCTAGGGATGATGAGAGCTGGCCAGAGAAATGTTGAAGAAATCATATTCCACCAGCTGTTGATGTGTCTCTCACTGCTGCTGAACCTTCTGGAAATGAGTCAACTTTGTTTTCAGAGTAAAACAGGGTGGAGGAATTTCAGCAATGTTTAAATTGACTTATTGACATGCTCAATACATTTTCTTAATTTGAAACAAAATTTCTTTCAAATTTCTTTCCTAAATTTCTTAGCATTCTGTGGGACCTAACTCAGAACTGATTGAAACAGAAACAAAACATTTCAATCCATAAAAGCTGCCTTTATTTTTGCCTTAGAAACTTCTGGAGAAAACTGAATTAGGGGGGAAGAGGAGGGTATATTCTCTTCTTCTATCCTTTAGAACAAAACAACACTTTGAGTCCCTAATTAATAATTCTTTGAGAAATACACCCTCCATCCTTAAGCCAGGCCACCTCATTTCCAAATGGAGTCAGTAATTTTGAAATGCAGCAAAACCTACCACCACTTCCCCCCTCCCTAAAATAAGCTACCTGAAATTCCCAAAGATGCACTGCAGGTGTTGGTGTCTATGGGGACACTGGAGCTGCTGCTCTGTGTCATCCCCACTCAAGAAATGCTGTTTGAGTGGCCCTTTGTTTTTGCACAATGAGTTACACTGCAGGCAAAGCAAATGGTGCCTCCAGCTCCATCCTCTGCCTCTGCTCCCTTTACTGCTATCCCCATCTGGAGAATAATATAATGAGAATAGTTATAGAGGTTGTTGCAAGGAATCACCACTATCATGCACCTGCCAACGGGCTGGATTAACTGTCTGGTTCTTTTAGGAACAGAATAAATCCTGACATATTTTGAAAATGTATCCTCACTTGCTTCTGCATTTCTGTTCTGCTCGGTTTCATCTCGGTCATGGCTGGTTTTCTAAAAGTGCCACTATTCATATTGGATTTGCACCTTGCAAGCACCTGCAGGCTTATTGTTTGGCATGGCCTGTTCTTTATTGATTTGATTTTTTTTCTTCCTTTTTCTTTTGTGTTCTGTTTTGTTTTATAACATTTCATGGTGTAGACAGCGACTTTACGGGTTCTGGGCCAGCCTGCTAATTGGTTTCACATCTCTCTTTGAGGGTGGATTTAGCAGGGTCTTTGCTGGATCTTGCTTATTTCTTTTTCCCACAGAAATGAAAGTGAGAAGCAGCTCAATAGTGTTACAGTACCTTTCATTTCTTCCTGCAACTGCCTCTGTGCAGACCACTGAGATTATTTAGTGGCTGAGAGAGGGCAGGACTTGCATGAGGCTCCCTGGACTAAAATAGGAAGACTTTTCCAGTGCCACTGGAGAGAGAGCTGGAGCAAGGCTAAGAAATGTGCAGATACCTTTAATGGCCAACGCAGGAACATTTTTTATGCCAGTATGATAAAGCAGATCCTTAGTGCCAGGTGAAGAATATGGGAATCTCTCAGTGGCTGTTGATCCACTTTGAATAAAAACATTCAATTGCTTGTTTCTTCTGTATTTCCTTGAGATGTGATGTGAATTTCTGGCTGTGATGTGGGAAGGGGCTTTAACAGGAGCCCCAGGGGAGTATCATGCGTGGCACAAGCAGTCCTTCCACTGTGAGTTGAGTTCAGTCTCACTATCTCTAGATAAAGGAGCTCTCACCCCCAGTGACTGCTGCTCCAGCTCTGACATCAGTCTTAACTTCTTTTTCTAACCTTATCTAATGTGGGCTTTTTTAAAAAGTGAAAACCAGATCCTTGTGTTTTTTACAATCAAATGAAGAAATTATTTATACTTGTGTATTCATTTACTGAAGTTACTGTTTTGGGAACTAAACATGTCCTGATAATACTGTGCCTCCAGCTCCGACTTATGTGTCAAATTGGCTTTTCTAGAGACTATTTCAGAAAATGAATGCCAGGGTTTTATCCGTGGTTTCCTTTTGCCATCTGATAATGGCAGTGGTGCTTGGTTATTGGGAACAAAAGTCAGATGAAACAGGACATCCTTGTAATAGCATATGCTGTTCTTCATGGTACTTAAGACACACACAAACAACAATAAAACAACTTTCAGTGAAGGGCCAGTGAATGAGAACACTGGGCTTCATTCTTTCCCTTCAGAATAAATTCCCTTCTGTCTGCAAGCATCTCATTTGCTGTTTGTACAGAAAGTCCTTTGTTAGCCATTTCTCATTACAGCTATTGATAAGGCTTGTCCAAAAACATGCCAAAGTGCTTTTGTAAGCCAGATATTTTACATCAAGCACCAACAGCTAGTAATCATACAGTGGGTCTCTCTTAAAAACTGTTTCACTGTTGCCTTTTTATTTAGATAGTATTGCCATGATACTTAGAGCAAAGGGAATAGTATGGACACTTCAATATGGTGTTTGGTTGGAAAAGCAACTGAGAAAGCTTTGACTGTTAGGAAGGAAACTCCACTTTAATTAGCATGATTTCCAATAGTGCTGCTTGTACAGTATAAATGTCTTGTATTATAAAGACATTTGTTTCAATGAAAATGGTATTGAAGACTGGGGCAACTTTTTTGTGTGTGCCTAAGATGACAATACAGCAAAAACAAAAACAAAGAAGGTTAGTATTTTCTCACATTTATACAGCTTTAAGAAATGTATATGAAAATATTAAGTTTGTTTATATATTTGTATATATGCAATGTAAGTTCCCCCTTCTGAGTTTAATCTTCACACATTTGTTTGCAATTTGCAATTTCAGTGCTTTCCAGTATTGTCTATCCATTGCCCATCTAAAATAAGCAGTAATATGGAAAAATGATTGTTGGAAATGGTTATAAGCCATTTCTCATAACTCTAAGCAGTGCCAAATGAAACGATTGTGCAAGAGGCTGTAAACAAACAGAATCTACTTTTTCTCACAATGCATAATTAAATTGTGGAGCTCGTTGCCACAGGATGTTGTTGATATCTGCAGCTCAAGAAGCAACCAAGCAAGTGAGTGGAAGCAAAGGTCTCTGAAGGGCCATTAAATGAGATGACGCAGATGTAGGCTACGGCTCAGGAAGTCCTTAAACCACAAATTGCTTGAAATGGAGAAGATATTGAGAATTTCATACTTGCATCACTTCTTATAAGCTTTCTCTCAAATGCCTATTACTATCCATTTCCAAAGACAGGATGTTGGATGGACCTTTGGCACGACCTGCTCCAACCTTTGCAGTATTGTGCCTGCGTCCCCTGGGCAGCAGAGGATGACACATCCTGGAGCACAGAGAGAGGAACAAGGGGTTTAATTCATGTTAGACACAAAGATTTTTATTTTTATTTTTATTTTCAGGTGTGAGGAGTCTAAAATATCTTCTTTTAGACACATAAGAAATCTGTGAATCTCCAGTTGCCAAGTACACTGAGCTTAGTTCCTTTAAGCTCAATTCTTTGGGGAGACGAAACTGGATGATGTTGTATATCAGGCTGGAAAATGTTTATTTGCTCGGGAAAAGCCTCCAACAGTAGTGTGTGAGAACCACAAGTGGAAAAATATGGTAGGCTGTGCTAAGAGCAGGAGGAGATGGTGACAGCCTGGCTGAGTTCCCCACTACCTCTGCTCCAGTGGCTGTGCTGTGGCTTCAAGCTCCAACTAAATTCAGGTCCTATTAACTTGAACGGCACATCTCCCTCCAAGGGTTTCCTTACTTAGAAAACCTAATCACAGGCTGAAGAGAGATGAGGCATTATGGAATCCTTTTCCTTGATTTACAAATCTCAATCTCAGTACAAAGAAAGGAAGTAACTTCAAGGAGTATTGAATTTTCTGAAATTTTCTGATTTTTTTTTTTTTTTTAGGCAACATTAGACATTCTCTCTGGCAGTACTTGTGAGGTAGAGTAATAAAGATGGTATTTGCTTTTATTTAGAAGTAATACCATGTAACTCCCTCGAAGAACTCAGATTAGGTATATCAGCCTCCATCCAGAGTATTTTGTATTGACTTTAAGCAGACCAGTTGAGGGGAGCAAAACACTTTGTCTCCCAAAAATAAATGTTGAGCTCCCCTGATTGGATATAAAGCACAACAGTTGCATTTCAGCCTCCAGCTGCCAAGGACACCTATGAGCATTTTCCTACCACAGACATTTTGTAGGCAATGTGGAAAACATGTCAAATGCCAAAGGCATTAAAAGAAGGAGCCAATCATGAATAATTCATTTGGAATCCACTATAATGACATTAGTCATAATGAAACCTAAGCTGGTATTAACATGTGCGTAGTAGGTACAGAGCTTCCTGAGGAATGGCTGTCTATTAGGAGGGGCTCTTAAGGAGAGCTTGGAAAAGGGATATTGTTTCTATCATCATGATGCCCCGCTCCAGGGATAGTGGTGTCTGATTGTCTCCAGGAAAGTGCACAAGATATGGTGGCTGTGATCAGTTATGAGGTCTTCAGCCTCTTGGTAATTTTGTAAGCAATTTCTTTTTAAAACACGCGGCAGCTTCTTAGAGAAGCAGTAGATGTGCCAATAGAATTGTTGCTTCAGAAGAATTAGTCATCTGATAGGATTTCTGTTCTTTTCTCCTTCTTCATGTAAATGGGGTGGTTTTGTGTCTGCTTCACAACTGCTAAGGGAACAGAAAAGGTGTTGTGGAGTGAGGAGAGAAGAGGGTCAGGGTTTTGGGCTGGCTTTTTCCTTGGCCAGTCTACAGGAGATCCCCAGAGAGGTGTGAGATGTGGCTCTGGCACACTGGGTGCTCCTGTGCTGTCATTCACAGTGCGAAAAATTCACTGGGCTAGGAAAAATCTGTACAAGTTCAGTAACAAAGTGATCCAGAATCAGACGAGCCTTAAGGATGTGCTTCTGCTCTGTGGAGATCCTGTGATGATGAGGTTTGGAGTTCGCCCTAGACATTGAAATAATTGAGCAGTAGGTGTGTGCTTGGAGCTGAGTGTTCTTAACTGGGACTGTGCGAGGGGTAATCAAAGGTAGAGCTGACAAAGGAGATGGTTCACAGGTCACTCTGGTTGAAATATGTTTGCATTAAGTTGTTATCAGGGTCAGTCTGCAGAACAAGATGTCAGTGATTCAGAAATGGGCACAAGGGCTAAACAATTCATGAACAATAATTTGCTCTGCTTTAGCCAAGACTGTTCTAAATCTCAGCTTTGACCAGTCTTGTTAGACCAGTGTGAGCTCTTAGTTCACTGAGAGGGCAGGCTTAGAGTCCTATTTTCATCTTGTCTTCCATTGCCATAATCCTTATGCAGTGACCACAGAGCCCCTGCTAGAGATGCCCTGACCTGAAAAAGAAATCTGCTCAGCTAATGAACATCCTGCAAAGTGCCATTATGAGACCTTTGCCTCATGAGGTAGAACTAATTAACCAAATTACTAAACTCATAGTAAAACTTAACAATAGCTACCGAATGCCATTAAGCCCTGAAAGGTGTGTGGTTGCAATATCATACGTGCAGCTGTCAGGTGCACCAATGCACCCAGCTCAGCAGACAAAGCCACAAGGATGCCACTATGATATGCTGGAGCCTTCCCTGCTGCAAATTATTTATTTGTGCTTACTGTACATCAATAAGCCCGGCTCTATTTCTCTCGTGTAAGAATTTGCAAAATAAAAGATGGAGGAAAGAAGAGTATTGTTCATCTTCCCTTTATTTTTCTGACACCAGAGCTACAGCTCTGAAAAAAACAAAGGGCTTGACATTTACCATTCATAAATTCTGCAGAAACTGAGATCCAGGCTCTGAAGCTGCAGGAGTGAAAGAATACAGAGTTCATCACCTGCTGACACTTATCTTGAAAGGAGAGTGTCAGAGGCAAATCCTGCCGGTTAGGACTGAGTGCCCAAGAGAAGTGTCAGGTTCCAGATCTTTTGCAGCATGAATAAGATAGGTCTTCTATCATGAGCCTGCAGAGATGCCAGGACCTGCACATGTCTGGGCACAAAAGGGAAAAAGCCTTTTTTTTCCTCCTTGAAGATTATGACAGCTGGGCTTGGTAAGGATCCCGCAGTCATCACAAGGCTGCCCCGTCAACCCACCCTGCTCCACACATACCCGAGGGTCATGAGCATGAAATTTAAGTAAATTTAGGTTTCTTTTATTATTATTTTCTTTTTCCTCAGGAGGGTCCCAGGTTATGGTACCTGTCAGGAGACCTATCTCTGTGGATAAACTCTCTCCAAGAAGACAATTCAGAGCACCTCAGCACAATCCCTGCTCTCAGCTGCTCACAGAAAGAGAAGTTTATCCCTGTTTGTTAATCTTAGCGGCACCTAGAGACACGAGTCTCTGAGATCAATTACATAATTTAGCTCTCAAATGACTTCTTCTGACTGGTTTTCTGTTCACATCAGGTTGCTGAACTCAGGTGGGGGTAACAGAGGGACTCTGGGTGGATTTCCCATTGCTGAATGAGATTCTGTGGGTGTGCAGTGGACATCCAGACTTCATGCCTGGGGACTCTGCATCAGCACTACTGGTGGTGGCCAGTGGCTGCTTCCTTCCATACATCCTCAGGAATGCAGAGTTTTCCAAGGAGAGCAGAAGTAAATACATGCATATCTTCCATCTCAAGAGCTGACCTACGAGTTATGCCAGGCAAACACGGGTGCTTCAGGGAATTGTAGTTCAGGTTATTATAAAGTACTGAGTAATTGCCTCTGTTTTATCTTCCTCACCTTCTCTGCTAATGATACAACCTATCCCCCAAGGATTTAAACCCATCAGTGTCAGTAAATCCAGGCAATTCCAATAATAATTTTAAACTTCTGTCTGTGTTTGCGTTGTCAGAGTTGTGGTATAATCTGTTACTGGATGGTTGCATGATACAGGCAGGGTGTGCTTTGACAGAGGTGGAACCTGGGTGGGGTTTGTTATGGAGTGAGGGCAAATGAGGATTTGGATTTCCTTTCTTCTGAACTCAAAATCTTTATTCCCATGGGAATCTGCTGGAACTTTCTCTTTCTGTCCTCACTTTACTTAACTGAGATTGGACTCAACTGCTTGAGATCATTACTAGTGTGTAGTTCTGAGCTACTACTGATTACGAAGATCATGTGTAGCTGTAAACATCTTTAATTCCAGTAACTTGAAACAGAATAATTAGTGGTTAAACCAAGCCTCACAACAAAATTTTTAAATAGAAATGACTCTCCCAATTTTTCAGATGTTAATTTGTGGTGTACATGTTATATGATTTACTGTCACAGTGAAAGTGTAGCAAAGCCAGAAAACGCTTCCAAAACTCCTATGAGGAGATGAGTGAGCTGTCTCAACAGAGAAATATTTGCACCAAAAATAGGGCTCAGCCAACATTATTTTGGTGTGGGTAGGAGATTTTCTTACATTTGTCATTCTATGGGGAAAACTGTAAGAAAAAAAAAAAAGCAAACAGAACATTATTTTAAAGTCAAATGTTTATTTTGAGAATGCAGAAATTAATATTTTCCCACTTTTGCCAGTGATTGTGCTAGAATGAATTGTACTTTGGAAGTTAGAATCTTGTTTTCTTCATTCATGCCTATAATATCCAGAGACTACATTATTTGTATTTGTTTCTTCTTCTAAATTCTATATGCTTTCCTCTCTGTGCTTCTGTGTGTCTCTCTATGAGGGATGTTGAGAGAAAGTGTTTTGTTAATGTTCTGTTAAAGTCCTTTGAGTGGAATATGTTGTCTAAAGAAAGTGTGATATACATTTAATCCTAGATAATGTTGAATATATTTGAATTTGTGTGAATGGCAATAGAAGCTGTTTTTCTGTGTAGAATATTTCCAGTTGTCTGGGCTGTCTCCTGCTCCTTGCTTATACTGTGCTAAGATTCTGGACTTTTGGTCCTGGAGATTTGAATTTTGCAGTGTACTGGGTTTTGATTGATTTATTAATCACTTCGAAGATGGGATACTTTGCTGTCTGTCCTATGCAACTGTATTAGATGAACTAAGTTTTTATTTTTATTCCCAACCTTCAAGGCACAGTCTCTTTGTGTCGTTCGACACATCAAGCAGGTAAAAATTCAGAACTTTGGTTCAAATGAGTACAAGTTGCTTTGCTCATAAGGAATGGCAAATCCATGGCTAGGTCAGCTTGGGAAGAAAATGCCAGAAGCCTCTCTTCACTGAAATGGAGATATGTATAGCTTCTACTGTTAATGTTATTTTTTTTATCTTTCCTCCTACAGGATGTTTTTTATATTAAGCTGTACATGTTGCACTTGATGCCCTGTGGAATGTTTTTTTTTTTTTTGGTACAATGGCTGAGGAGCTGTGCTTTGTAATGCAGCAGAGCACAGGAGTGTATCTATCACTTCATGCATGTACTTTGGACAGGCTCAGTTTTTATACATATCCTTAGGAAAATGCCACTTTTGCTGCTGCCAGCTCAGTGCTGGATTCCCACACTGCAATTTCAAGAGAAGCATTCAATTATGTAGGCATAACTGTGCTGAGTTCTAGTAGAACTAATAGTGCAAATTCACACGATTTGTGTGAGTGCAATTAATTTTTCAGCTAATGTTCTCATTTGTTATGCTTACAGATTCCACATGTGCTTTGTATACAAGGAAACAGTACACATATGGGAGTGCTGCAAAGGCATGCCTACTTGCAGTGTGCTCAAGGCATCTGAATGGAGTTCCTTGGAAATTTGTTTTACTGGGAATGTCAGAGGAAAATGTAGAATAACTGCAGGGACTGGGTCTAAGCTAATGCAGTCACAGGTAACTTGTCAACTGTGAGGCAGAACAGTAAAAGTGCAAAGTCCAGAAGTCATCTCAGGAACTGATAACCACATGGCAAAGCTCTGCTTATTTGGTATATTATGAGAAACACAGATAAGTGTGTAAGCATAATCAAGTATTTCCTCTGCTGTGTATTGTATGTTTAATAGACCACACAAGATTTTACCAGAAAATCTCATTTCACAAATGTTTTAAATCTACAAATGCCTATGGCCTGGCTTGACATAAAATATAGCTTTTAAAAATCCTCCATCAAGGGAATAGGTTTTCCGATGCATTATATCAGCAGCATTGATTCAAACAATGAAGAATTGATTAGAAAATTGGATTCCAAATTGAACTCTGTGAGTAAATCCAGGTCTGTGCTCAGACCTCTGTTTGAGCTGGAAGATCTGGAGTGTGTTTGGTTTGAGAAACAGAACCTCTGGTTCTTTGGTGAGGTCCTGCTGCCACTGCTAGAGATGCTGTTTGCATGAAATTAAATGAAAATGGTTCCAGGCAGAGCTTAAGAGATATCCTGCTAGGCTGCATATCATGTACAGGACATAGGTTTCCTGCCAACACCTAACCATCCTTGGTAACACAAGTAGGTGTTTGTGACACCTTGGTGAGGATTTAACTGCTAAATTTAGGGAAATACATTTCTGTATCAGTGGTGAATGAGAGCTCTGAAAGCTTTAAGTCTCTGCTGTTGCAGATATTTTCCTTCTCAGCGTTAGCCCCGATGGATCCCAGAAAGGACAGAGATGAAAAACCCAAACCATGAAGTGTACACAGCATGCTGCTTCCCAGAGCTGTGGGCTGTCTGGCAGGTGCTGAAATTCCACCAAAACCCCTGGAGCTTCCCAGCTCCCACGCCTGAAGACCACAGCACCTGTTTACTGCACAAGCCTGGCCATAGCTCTGGTCTTAGCACTGCTGCTGAAGAAGCTCCTTTCCATGGCAATGTCATCACTGTGACTTTTGGTCCCTCCCCAGTCAGAATCTCCTCCTGAAGCCCCTCTTTAGATGCAAGGTGGATTGCCTGTCACGGCTGGCTGCATCAGATCCCCTTGGTGTGACATTTTTCAGCATGAATCAAATCTCCTGCCTCTAGGCAGGTGGCGTTTGGTCGCAGTTATGTCTGTTGCACAACTTTCGGTTCACTTTCTTTAAAATGTCTTCTGTCTCTTCTTTCAGCCAGTGTATTCCCAGCTCCTCTCAGCATGTTCCTGTTGAAAGAGAGAATGTAGGAACTCTTTTGGACAAGGTGGTTTGTAGGCATGACCACGATCCCACATATTAGGTGTGGCTAGATTGATTTGTAACATTATTTAGGCACAAGACATCTTTCTTGGTGTGTCAGGGAAGAGCAGAGGCTGCAGAAATCACTTGCCCCACTAGAAGGGGTGACCTGTTCCTTCAGGAGGGAGTCTGATTCTGCCAGCCCCTCCCTCCAGTGCTTCTCCAATAGTTACAAGTGACCTTGCCAACCCAGATGAAAATCTGATAATCAAAAAGGTTTTATTTGCCTCTGCTGGCCTTGGGGTCAGCTGTCTCAAGGTGCCCCAGGGCCCTGCTGTGGTGTGGTGTAATCAGCCCTGTGGCAGCCTGGGGAGATGTGCCCATTTCCCTGGAAAGCTGAGGAGCCTGATGGACCTCATGGGGTTCTGTGCATCTCCAGGTGTGTGTGGTCACACTGTTCACCTTGCACACTGCTTTGGTAACAACATAAAGCTCTGCCAGTGGTGAAAGGCAGGAATTCATTCCTGACCTCATGAGTCACCCTCCTATGTCATGGAGCATGTGGTTTCATCACCCTTGCCATTATTTTACCTTTCAGCTGAGCAGTTTCAGGTACCATTAATCTATAAAATAGATGTAGGCAGACAGGAAGACGTCATGTAAAGTCTGCAGAGACACAACCAACAGACACAGAGAGAAAAAGCAGAAAAGCCAGCTTGAAAACATGACCCCAACTTCTTACAGTTGTGTGTTCCAGGAAAATGATTTATTGTTGGCATGTACCCATGTCACACTGGTACTCAGGACTAAGTAAAAGTCACAGTAGTCACTCAGGCCCTTGCTTCTGTCATTGTATTTTCAGATATTTCAGGGAATGAGGTAATGACTTTTAGATCAAGGTCATTTTCAGCTGCATCAATTATTTCACTTTCTCCTGGCAAAAGCATCTGCATACCTCTGCACAATGTGAACTACCAGGCAAATGTTTCACTGGAAAACCTGACTGCTCCGAGCCATACAGAGTGCCTGGTTCATACATTAAATTGGTTAAATCGTTCAAACTTTTACTATGTAACTTAGAAACTGGTATGCAGAAACATTGCATGTTACCAATTTAATGCATTTAAAACAAATTTAAGTGGGTTCCAATGTTCTTAGTCACTGCTACACAAAGGAGAGACCCCATATTTCAAATAACAAGGCTTCAGCAGAGAGATGACGTTAGTGGTGGGTAATAAGCTGAACTATCTATCAAGATATCAAGTATGAAACAGATGGTGAAGAAAAAAAAGGTCCAGATACATTTACAAGCCTTTTAACATGCTCACCCATTTAATTCACTGCAAGGTCACAACTTGATGTCTTAGACATGCAATCTTCTCTTCAGCTGGAAATGAAAGCAGGGCTTACAAAAAAAAAAAAAAAAAAAAAAAAGAAAAAGAAAAAAGAGAGAGAGGACGATTACAGAAGACATTGAGGGGTTTAGGCAGTGTTTCTGGGAAAGAAAAATGCCCCACCATCAAACCTTACAGATCTTTGGTTACTAGCACTGAGTCTCAAATACATGATTTGTAGACCTGCATCCACTGATTCCTCCAGTGGTTGAGTACATTAGGAGTTCATATTCTGTAATAATTCAGCTCTGAAAAATTCATTCCCATCCTCTTAGACAATAATTTTGGGGGTTAGGAGTGTTCATGGTCGTGCCTCTTGTGGTTCTTTACCCGCAAAGATTCAGGGCTAAGCAAATATTCCCTACCCTGTAAAACCTCTGTAACTCAGCCTGAGCGTGGTTTTCAGCAGGCCACAAAGGCCAGCCCTCTTTGCTGTGTGGGGTTCTCCCTCTTACACCCCATTCTTGGATTCTGGCACAACATAACCTGTCTGTACGTGCTTCCTCACGGCATAGATTAAAATGTTAAAGCACCTCTAGTAAAAGTTATACTTTTAGTTAAAGCCTTCATTCTAGTAGCTGGGGAGTTGATGTCAGATGGAAAATGATTTCCCAATGGTTTGGTTTTTGTAGCAAAAGTCTTCAACTTTTATGTAGGTAGTCTTTGAAGTTAGAAATTGTTGTTAGACTATCAAATATTGTTTGAGGTGTCACTCAATTTTTCTCTCCCTCTTTCTATTATGGGAATGGGTTCTTAGCAAAGAATTATTGTGGTAGAAAACGAACGACATGACTGACACTGGAAAGAAAGATGTTTATGGGGCACATACAAAGGGAATTGTTGTGGAACCAAGGCCTGTCAATATAATCTCGGTTAATTCTCCAAGTGTCTGGTTTCTCACTCAAAGAAAGCAGGGTTAAATCTCCAAAGGCATCATACTTGAGTATGTCATCCATGGTGCAGAATATTTTCTGAAATGTCTTTCTGCTGGTGTAATTTCATGTTGCTGGTTTATCTGAGTCACACCCAGAGTTTGAGGCAGAGGGTGTGATGGCCTTTTGGGCTGCAGTGGGCTTGAAACTGCCTGGAAAAATCCACTTCCTTTCCCTTTCCTTGTTTTTTGGATGGGTCTCTGGCCTCCCATCTCCCTTTCTCTGGCCTTGCATGACTCTCCCCCCACTGTTTTTCTCTGGAGAAGGGCTGAGCATGGGTCAGACCGATAGGTGGCACACAGGGAGTTCTTAAATGGGCTGCAGAAAAAATATACAAAGAGAAAATGAAAATAATAACATTCCAAATGCCACAGAAAAAAAATAATCCAGTTTTGGGTGACTTGGATTTTTTCCCATCTTCGTTTTTATATTTTCCCTCTGCTTTTGAAATTACAAGCAGATCTGATTATCCAAATGAGTCATTAACTGCCTGTCTAAAAGTGAATGTGATGCTCAGTACAGGTATCAGCAGGACACAGGCAGTGTCTCAATCTCTTCTCTTACCTGTACTGTTTTAGCATCTCCAGCCAAGCAACAAAATCCTCCTCCACTAACAAAATCCTCCCATCCTAAAGAGCTCACCAGCAAGTATGAGACTTCAGGCAATCAGATGGTACCAGTGATCAGAAGAGCAGAGGGGAAAGCTGGGACTGTGATAATCAGCATGATGGTCCTCAACAGTACCTGATTCAACAGTAAACTCTCAAAAATGAGTTAGAGGGAGTTATAAGTTACCTTTTTGCAGCAACCCTTAGAAGATTTGCAGGGTCTAGGTCTAGCTGCCCTAAATTCCTACAGAAAATGGTGGCTTGGATTTTTACCAATGTTTCATAATATCTTCAACATCTTCAGTCTTCTTAAATAGAGCTGGAGTTTAAGTCATCACCTCCTGGAGCAGAGGGCTCAATGACCTTTCCTTTGACTCATCCTGGGCTTGGATGGTCAGTAAAAAATGCACGAGCCACTCAGCTACACATAGGAGACATGAGAGCCTATTTCAGACAAGCCAAGTCACCACTGTTGAGATATAGAGAGGTCAGAACAATTATGAAAGAAAATCTGGGTCTGTCTAATACCATCCCCACAGAACCTAAATCACAAATCTTCAGCACTGCTGAAGTTTTCACGGCATCCTCGGTGAGCTTCCTTGGGAGGGAGTGCAGCCAGGCTCCGTGTATTTTCACATCTCTAAAAGCACAGGAGACAGTCAATAAAAAAGGGATGACTGTCTTGAGATTACCCCCCCTCCTCTATGTTCTGAAGGCGACAGAACAGAGTGGATAGCGAGCAACCTGCTTGCCTTGGGTGCAGATGGCTTTAATTGTCATTCCCAGATGTTCTGCCTCTTGAAGGTCAAATTCACCTTGTATAAATCGGGCTGGTACCATCCAGGGAAAGCACAGACATTTTATTTGAAAAAATGTAATAAAAGAGTGTCCTTCTTTCTTGTTATTTTCTTCCTTGTAAATTTAAAGGGAACAGATTGAGAGGGAGGCCCGGCTGGCACAGGTCATGGTAATGGGATATAGAAGCTTTTGTCTGGAAGATGTGTGTTCAAATCCAGCTCAATATCACTGTGGATAAAACACTGGGGTATTCTGGCTGCTGTAGCTCAGCTGCTGATATTAGTCCTGGACTCTCAGTGCTGCAGTCAACAGTATCTCTGTTACAAGATGAGCTGTGCTCAAAGAGAAGGGCTGGGTGAGGCATCCACCAGGAAAGGACACGTGTCCTAAAGCCAGGCACACAGGGAAACCAGTGGTGCTCTCGTTTTGTGGCAGTGAAAATCTGGCATCTTGTACATCTCTCTCACAAATGTGCCAATCTCCATCCCAAAACTTAATTCAGCTTTTCATTTCCCCTTCCTCTCCCACTCCTGTAGGAAGTCTGGCTCATCAGCTGACTCCACTGGGGTTGGAAACATTTTCCTTCTGCCCAGCAGCATTGATTAGCAGCCAGAGGTACATCCCTGTGTTTTTGTGTCAATAATGCACAGTGTATTTTTTAATGTACTGTAATTAGGTGCAAACATACTCTTATGTTGGACATCACCAGATGGGGCTTTTAAACATAGTCTGCAAGGCTTATTTTTTTTTTTTTTAAGGCACATGTGCAAGCTGAGACTCTGGGGAGGATGTGCTCCAGAGTTGTGTTCAGTTATTGAGGCATCTGTAGAGGCAGTTTTGGAAGCAAGACTGTTGAGCGAGTATTAAGATGTAATTTTTCTTGAGCTTGGATTCAAATTGGTTACTGAGACAGGAACCAAGCTTCAGATTTAGATGTCTTCAGATGTCTCAAGCAGTGTCATGAAGGCAGAGGCAGACAGAAACTAGATCTCTTTTAAAAATCTCAGAGAAAACCTGTATTTTTCTAAGATGACTCTGTATTCCCCTATCATCTTACTGCAGATACAAAAGAAATAAATTTTTAGGGTTGCAGCCTTATCCTTTGCTGGAATCTTTGGGCAATTTTGGAAGAAAGGAATTGAAGATTACACATCTGATAAATGTGGATTTTAATGGAGAAACAGCTAGAAATTCTAAAGGTGATTAATTAAAGGAAAATTAAGATCCCATTAAGCAACTGTTCAGGGCAATTTCATGCTGGAAAATTCACTGATTCAAACACAGCACTTTGTAAATATAAGCCATGAGATGAATAGGGAATTTTTCTATGTGACATTTATTCCCTTACTTTTCTTGTGGACTGAGAATTTTTGCCTCCATAATCTCAGAAGTTCTGAAACCCCAAATATCTTTGATTCATATTCCCATAATTTATGCTGCAAGCAGATAGCACTGGCATGAGATATTTGGTGGTTAATTCAAGATATTGAGGAAATAGCTCAAGGATGTGCTGTGCACACCAGACCCTGGACTGAAAGTTGTGTTCAGGGCCAAAAGACTCTATTTGCTGCATGCACAGATCCTAAAGATCTGCCTGAGCCCAGGGCTGGGATAGCAGCAGGAGGAGCAATGCAAGGAAAAGCTGAAAAGCTGGTAGAGGCACCAATCCACAGAAAATAGGGGTTTTATACAATTGAATGAGTGTGGTGGCATCTGCCTGTGAGTGGCATCTACCTGGGACCAAGGTGAGAGGGACATCTTTGGATGTCCAGCAGATGGGAAAATTGGGGTTTGTTGTTCAAGTACTTGGTGGTTATCCATGTTCCACCTTTGCTCTACTGCCTGTGTTGGTGAATTAATATTTGAATTAATTAATTTGATTTTCTGGGAGGGGATGGGTTAGTCGTCAGTAAAGGTCCCAGTGGTAGAATCACAGAATCATGGAATGGCCTGGCTTGGAGGGAATCTTAGAAATTATCTTGTTCCACGGCCCTACTCACAGGCAGGGACACCTTCCCACTATCCCCGGTTGCTCTAAGCTTCATCCAGCCTGTCCTTGGACCCTCCCAGGGATGGGGCAGACACAGCTTCTCTGGGCAGCCTGTGCCAGGGCCTCATCACCCTCACAGGGAAGAATTCTATTCACAGGGAATAATATCTACTCTAAACTCACCCTCTTTCTGTCTGAAGCCATTCCCTCTTGTCCTGTCACTACATGCTCATGGGTTAGTGCAGTGGATTCTCGTGAATGGTGTCAGGATGAGATTTGGATGAGAGGTTCAGCAAGTGAAAAACAGGAAGGAACCCCAACTGCTCTCTTTCTGTCCTTTCATGCATTCATGAGGTGACCTCTAATGCTTGGGGTGGGAGTTCTTGTTCATGCCAGTTTGCCCTTAGGGCAGAGCGTTCAACGTGGACCGTGGGTTGCATTTCTTCCTGAGCCTCGAATCATATCTGGTAATCTAAAGTGCCCAGCCTTTATTCGGAGAGGTGTCCTGAGCAGAAATGTCAGCCTATGTTGGGGAAACAAGTGTTCTGGGGCCGCCTAGGTCTGCCTCAAGTGGTCAGTGAGCAGCCACTGTGCTCACACCACACTGGGGTTCCTCTTTCTGCCAACACTTGGTGGAGTGGTACAGGGACAGGCTGATTCTTCATGCTCCTTGGGGACATTAATGGCTTTGCTAAGCACTCGTTGCTTTTCTGAGTGTTTTAAAACTGCTCTGGAAATGAACTCACAACTTTGAAAATTTTTAAACCATCACCAGACCAGCACAGTGGTTGTTGAACAGACTTGAAGCTTATTTGGGTGGCTCCCATACCGGGTTAACATTAGTCCTTAAAGTTCTCCAACACCTTGGCACATTAATGGTGAAACCACCATGATTTAAAGAAGCAAGGAGGATAGAAGGAACTAATAAGTACACAACAAAAATGTTCTGCTCCGCAGTGTGTTTGAGGGGGAGAAAAAAAATACATATAAAAATAAAAAACCCAGAAGAAACAGATGTATCTGCCAGAAGTTAAATACACATCTGTTAAGGATGCTCTTCTCATATTTGGGGTCAGAAAAATATGTACAAATGTAGCACCTCGCTGATTGACAGAAAATCCTCAGTTCTGGCACTGAGAATCTTGTTTTCTTGACAGCACTTTGTTTTAAGGCTAGAGGCAGAAAAATGTCTTATGCTTGTCCTTAAACTGGAAGGCCCTTTGTTCAGGATACTTATACCATTTGCAGATAATGATGTGCATTGCAGTTTCAGCTGTCTGCATATGCATTTTTATGTTTTTTTATGACAGCTCTGCGTACTGAACTAAAAGGCCATTTAGAGCTGTCAGGAAGTGACAAGCATTACCCTTTACATTTACAATTCTGTTAGCATGCGTTGTCAGGTGGGCTCACCATTCCACCGACATACGATTTTCTTTGAAACCTATGTATGACTTTAATTTAATACAGCAGCCTCCAAAAAAATAGGAAAAGAGAAAAAAAGAACCTTATTAAGATTTTCTTCTCCATTTATCTACTTTTTTTTTTTTTTTTCCCTTTCGTACAGTTCTTTTTTCCCACTCTTCCTTTCTTTTTACTGTTTTCTTAAGCAAGAAGCAGGGAAAGAGACAAAAGTAGCTGTCTAGCCTGGAATACTGCAACAAGCTCCTCCATTCCAGCCTGTGATGTTGCATAGAAAACAGTTGATTTAGTCCATTGACTTAGGAGGAAAAAAAAAAAAAAGCTACCAGCATATGCTAAATATTGAACCAAGTTGTGAAAGTAGGAAGATCAGAACACCTGTAACTTACAGCCTTTACATGAACTCCAGTCAAAGTATATTATTTATTTTTTCTTAGCTAGCAATTTAACAGCCTGCCTGAGACCAATTTCCATCCCTTTGGATCAATTTTAAATGCACTTGGGCTGAGTTGCCCACCAGCCTTTTTTTCTATTGGCTCACATTGCTTCTCAGTAGCTGCACTGTAGCAACCCCTCCAAGGTCTTCTTCAGTTTCCAAAAAGTCACTGTCCCCCAACTGCACTTTGAGCTGCAACTGATTTATTAATGATTCTTACCTGAAAAAGGCCCACTCCTGGAAGCCCCAAGCATCAGAGCCAGCTTTTCTCTGCTGAGTGAGGAGTTCCCAGTAGGTGCACACTCAAAGGCAGGGAGACAGAGGCACAGAGCCGAGAGGAAAGTTTGGCTTTATTCTCACCCGCAGAGAAAGTGGTTTGGAGCATCCAAGTGACAATCAAAGCAAAATCTCCATGTGAACAGATTTTTGGCTGTATTTTTTATATGGTGATGATATGGATATATTATTTAACTGCTGTCAGTATGCTCAGTCTCTCAAAATCCCCAACAGAAGATGCATCCACAAAGAGTTTGCAGTCCAGGCAGCAGAAACTGCCTAAACTGCACTCCCTGGATTGCAGAAATTGGTGTGATGGTTATTGAGGGTTATGCTTCAGACCAACACATCAATATTTTGTGGCTGGAAGGCCTGGAAAATATTATAAATAGCACAAGCATTTTTCACACAAGGATTTCAGCTTGTCTGCTGGATTTATCCTGCGGACGTTCAGGATGTTCTAAGCAGGGCAGCCCAAATGGCAGGGTCATTAGCTCAGTAAATCCATGTGTTAGTGTGGGCAGTGTGGAGAGATGTGTATGGATGGGTTTGCAGTTCAAGAAGGCATCATAAGAATTAAGGATCAGAGCACAGCGTGCTTTGGAGTGAAGCAACACATGTGTCTACTTTGACATTGAATTCCTTTCCTGTCATTGCACAAAGGCAAACCCCAAACATTATTTTTAAGCAGCTGTTTTTACACGCTCTGGCTGACACATCTGAATCCATGTTTCTATACTTCCTAAGCCCTTCATCTGTCTTGAATATGTGCTACTGATGTGTTGCACACCCGGGGAGGCACAGGCTCACTCTGGAGGTCATCCCTGAGTGTAAGCCATCCTCCCTTCCTCCTGAAGCCCTTCACTTACAAGGCATTTTTTCCTCTTGGACTCTGTGGGTGTGTACATTGAATTTGGGAAGTTTGGGGTGGGCAGCAGCTTGATTCTGATTCTCCTGAAGTCAGTGACAACATCTTGAGTGAAAAAAAAAAGCCAGATTCTTCAGGCTTGAAGAAGGAAAATGGCAGTAAATATCCAACAGCCTCATTGAGGTAAAGATTGGTGATGTAAAATACTGAGAGAAATGCTTTGAAGGGCTGCCATAGTGTGGGTAAAGTGTTATTTTACAGTACACCCTCAAAGATACAGGACCATAATATGAGCTACAGGACCATAATATGAGCTCCTGCAGCACCCCTGGGGCCACTGTGAAATTCCCATTGACCTGCAATGAGATCCCCACCTGCTCTCCTCTGAATGCAGGGGGAAAGTTAAGTAGTCCTTTCAAATTTCTGAGTCTTACTTTGTTTCCTGCTTGCAAGTGGCAAGAACTCTTTGCATGAGCCTCCCCTGCTTCTGCCTGGACTGAGACTTGCTGTACTTGAGAAAAAGGGGAATATTCCCATGTATCCATTCCTTCTCCTCCTTTGTCACTACCTAACATTTTGCCCTAACCTGTAATACTCTGCAGGGACCAATTACATTATTCCAGCATAGACATTTTCCATTAAATGCCTTTACAAGCTTTTCTTATTCTCTTCATCGACATTCTGACTTTATATCAAATTTCAGCTCCTTGCAAGTAAAGAAATAGACTCTGTATGAGCAAATAACCCTGTGTCTGCATAGAAATGTGTATATTGGAGGCAAATATTTGTCTTTACAGGGTATCCTTTTATATTGACCAGATTCCTGCTTTGCAGGTGCTCATTCCTCAAGGCCATGTAGCACTTAATGTTTATCTTTCTATATTTTCCCGTGTATTTTCCTACAGTTAATTCACATACTTCACTAATTGCTTCTCAAGAGGTACTTAGCCTGCTCCTTACCAAACTACTGCCATTAAATCATGACAATATTCACTACTTTTTACTTTGGAGACTGGAAATTACATATTGGACACAATTCTCCAAAAGTAGCTCAGAAGTGTGACCTTGAGATGCATTTTCAGAAGTGCTCCAGTTCCACTGTTTCCTTCTAGTAGAAGCTCCAAACTTTTGGAATTGCTTCAAGATTTTATTTCTCAGAAGAGAGATTTCTCTATTTGGAGTTAANGATTTTAAGAAGTTGATGTGAGCAACTGTCATGCAACAGGTCAAAGATGAGGGCAGGAGGCACTGAGCAGCTCCCCCTCTCCATGAATATATGGGGAAACAAAGGGAAGAGAAGACTGTGAGAGCAGCTCTGACCTTACAATAAACCCATTATTGGGGTAAGCCAGGAGTGGTCGGGAGTGTCAGACATGTGGGAGTCTCCAGTGCCCAGTGTGGAAAGCCACTGGTCACCTGAGAGCTGGCAGTGCCCTAGGTCAGGCTCAGAGATGCTCCCAGAAGACTTTTCCAAGATCAGACTGAAGAGCCACAGGGAAAACCCCCAGCTGAAGAGGTTTCCCCCCAGTCCTTCCCTTTTTGATTCTTCCTGCTGCCTCTGCAGCCTGGGGCAGCCCTAGGATGAGGACATCCTCCAAGTAAGACTGAGTCCGAAATAATTAACATTTCATGCAATTTCACTAAAAGTCAGGCTTCTCTTCTATTGCTGACCCACCAAAGAGTCTGAGGCTTTTTTGTGATCGGGCCTTTGTGACATCTCAATCTATTAAAGATAAGTTGTAATTTTAATTACATTTAGTTTTAACAGGGAGGCACCCATAAACTGTCAAATACACACATAAATAGTGATGATGACTCAGTTATAAAGATGTTATATGATCTTTTCTCTTGGAGACACCCGTTAACTTTCACAAAGTGTGGGGGATTTTTCGCAGAAAATCTGAATTATTCATAGGCTCTCTATGGGATCATAGGAATTGCCATGGTGGATCAGATTGCCTGCTAGTTCAGTAACCTGTCTCTCACAGTGAGGAGTACAAGACAAGACATTTCAGAGAAGGATCCAAGAAACCTCTGGGACAGCAGCCATGGGATGACCTGCCCATGGGGAAAATTTCTTCCTCCCTACCTCCCCCTCGGGCAGCTGGTGGGTTGTATTTGCCCTGGGGCAGGATGGCTTCTATCACGTATTCAGATTTAATCCCATTATTTTTATTTGTTATTTGGATTGCAGCAGTTTCTAGAGGGAGTCAGCTGGGTCAGGTCCCCTGGTTGTAGGCACTGTACAAACACAGGGAAAATGACAGTCCTTGCATAATGCCATTGTAGCTGCTCTCGTTACCCATATTGTCATCTCTACATATTCATTGTTTAAGCTTCCTCTGGAGTTGCTTCAGCAGCTCAGAGAAATTAATCTTGCTGTTTCTCTGGGACTCCTTAAGCCCTGGTTTTGTTTACAAACCCTGGGGTTTTGTTTGTAAATCACTGGTTACAGATTTCCTTACAGAAGGTACAGCAGAAGAAGCAGAGCAGTGGTAGAAATGCTTTGGTGCTTTTGAAAGTTCATTAGTCTGAATTAAAGAAGAAGGAAAACACCTGACCCCAAAGCTGTGTTGGCATTCACTCTCTCCAGGAGCCTCTTTTCTTCTCTGAAACATGTGCTGAATTCTAAAGCTGAAGTGATATTTGTTGCAATACACTTCCAGCTCTCCTCACTTACATTAAGACATTAAACTTTCCACTCAGTCCTGTTGTTTTCTGTCTCCTTTTGCAACTCCTCCTGCACAAAACTTGTAACCTTATTCCAAAGCTACTCTTTGATATCTTTATGCCACTATCTAGGAAAAGATACTTTGGCTTCTTTTATCTGCAGGCATTGTCCAAGTATTCTGCAAAAGAATCCTAATGGAGGGCTCTGAAAATCCTTTAGGAAATTGTCCACAGGCAAAGCTTTGTGAAAAGGCAACAGTTCTACTGCATTACCATTTCCTTCAGAGAAAATCACCCTTCCTAAGGGTGGGTGCATCCATTTCCAGAGTAGGGAGGGAAATGGACTTTGGTTGGTTTTTGGGTTGGCTCTGTTTTGTTGTGGCGTTGTTAAATATCAGTGCAGAGAGCTGGTGAATCAGTCCTCTGCCTTCTCAGTGTCATTATCTCTTTTGTAAATGGTGACATTTGCAAACCTTTATTTCCGACCTGATTTTCAATTCAGTGATCAAAAGAAAGAAGTTAGGCTCAGAACTTCAAATCATAACAAGAACAAACAAGCACAATGTTTTAGATATGATTTGTACTGCGAGGAAGAGGGATAGGAATGAGGTTTGAGAGACACTAATTCCAACAGTGGCTGTAAAATTCCCTTTCAGAGCAAATGGGGAAAGTAGAAAAGTCATTCTCCGAACTCAGTGGAGCTTTTTCCCCACATGAAATTCCAGCAGATTCTGAGCATCAAGCGCACAGACAGCAAATGATTATTTTATAGGTTTACTCATTAAATGACGTGTATCTCCACAGCTTGTCAGAGCAATTAGAGTAACAGATAAGACGGCTGAAGACCCCTTGATGTTAAAACAAAAGGTTGGCATGATGCTCAGAGAGCAGCTCTGGAGTGTGTCCCCTGGGACTCTCTGCAGGAGTCAGTGTGGATGCTCAGGATCAGCAGTGTGGGCACGGCTTGCCCGGGATAATGCGGTCACGGGAACGTGCACTTCTGCTCAATTATTACTCTTCAGGTCAGCCTGAACCTAGGCAGAAAAATGGCTCAACCTTTCTGCACAAAGAGGCTGTGTCCATCCTCACTCAGTGTCAGAGGGCAGGGGCAGCAGGGTAGAGAAAGAACTGGTGTTGCTGATGGGTCTGGGACACTCTGTGTGGGGACAGACATGGTAAACCTTTACTTGTTCTAAAATACTTGCTCTCTGCTTGCATTTGTATTTAATTTCTGCCTGCTCATTTTCAGGCACTGTTTTATTTATATCCACATCTTTTGGGAAGGAGAAAATTGCTTTTCTTGGATCTTTCAATCATGATCTTTTCCATATGGGTTGGCCTTTGCAGTTTTCCAAGTGCAGGTAACTCCTCCTGCAACAGCCAGAACTTCTGTGTGATGGCATTTTGCTGCAAGGAGAGATCCAAAGGTCTGCTGCAAACATTGGTCAAGCCCAGCCTTCAGTAGTTTCTCCTTTTGTCCTCTGGAACAACTGATTGGCACGCTAAATTAACTATGTGGGCGGGTCCCAGGCTCGCAGATTGCCTGGTTGATGTAGAACAGAAATCTCTGCACCATGATCTAAGAATTAGCACTATTTATTTGTACTCTGCAGCAGCCTCAGCCCTGGGCTAAATTCAAGGTCCTGCTGTGATAAGGGCCAGGCAAACACAGTGTCAGCCTGAGTTGCCCCAAGGATCTGCAGCCAGAAGGGAGAAGATGGAGCCAGGGCTGGAGGAAGGCTTGCTGGTGGTCTTGAGAGCACTTGCTGGAGTTCCTCAAAGCTGATTGATCACCCGGTGCTGGCAGGCCTCCTCCTTTCCAGCTGGTAAATGTCATTAAAAGACAGCTATAAATACATTAAATACTTTCCTAATATTACTTTTCCATGTGATGTGCTGCTGCTGTTGCTGCGGGGAAGCTGATCAAGAATGTGAGACGAGGTGATCTCTGCAGCCCTGGGAAGGAGGGGGGATGCCCAGGCCAGCCCCAGCATTCATCCCTGATCCACACAGCTCAATAACCTGGGAAGGCAGGGAATTAGTGCAGGAACATTTGCCTGTTGGTTACTACTCATTGATTACTCAAGACAAAAAAAAACCCCTTGGCTTTGGGTCTTTGCTCAGCAAATTATGTCATTCTTGTTCACAAAAGGGAGAGCTTGCAATATGGTTTCTAAATTAAAGCTGGTGTTTCAAAATTAAAAGCAGACAGGGCAGATGTGCCTAGGAGAAATTTATATCCAAATCTTTGGGGAATCAGCTAATCGCTCTGCCAGGACTTCAAATCAGCCTTTCCTATGTTGGACTTGATTGCACCACACCTATACAAGCCACATGGAATAACGTGGAATTAAAATGTTACCAGATATTTCCTTAACTTTGCCATGTGAAAAATGAGGGCAAATGTTGATGAAACCCAGAAATTCCAGGGCTCCAACAACATGATTTAATATTACTCAAGATGATTTTACAAAGAAAAAGAGAGTTCAGAGTCCAAGCGATCATCTTGAGCTTAATAGGCAGACATGTAAGATACTAAAAGATTGATTAGAACCATCTGAAACTGGAGCATATAGTATTACTGATAATTCCTGCAGAGATATTGCAAGGCAGACACACTTGTTTTGGATCCCAGGTACAGTGCAGTGACGCTATATTGCTTTACAGTAAAATTTGGCCAGAGGAGGTCAAAGAAAAGTCATTCTTCTTCTGCTTTACCCCAAAAGAGTAATTGTATGGAAAATGATAAAAATGAGAATCTGCTCTCATTTTGCAGAGTTCAGAATGGACTCGTTCACTGTTCCTGTTATATTTTCCCACGTTTTCCCCTTTAAGAATTGCCTAATCCAATTTAGGGTTCATTAGTGAATTGGGATATAAGGATGATAAAAATATTAATAAAATCTGAAACATTCACTAAAATAGAATTTTTAATAAGGTCAAATATATTTGGAAAATGTTTAACTTTCTGTAAATGTCATATTATATTCCAAGAAAGAAATTAATTTTTCAAACCTTTGCCAAGACCCTTGCCTGGCTTATATATCAGTGTGTAACTATATAAATAAAAACATAGTAAATAACAGGTAGGTGTATGTTTGTTGGCTTCTGATGTTAAACTTCAGCTCCTCTTGCTGAAGGTGGCTGCTGGTTGGAAATGGTGGGAGTCTGAAGTACCTCATGATTAATTTCCAGTTCTGATCTGCAACCCCTGCAAAGGATGAGGCTTTGCCGCTTGTTTTGATCATATACTATGTATGCATCCAATGTTTTATTATTATTTTTAAAAAAAGCGCAACACATTTTTCCCTATATTTTAAAAATTATTCAGACTGTTCTTAAAATCTCTCCTTAAAAGTTGTGTAGACTTAACTCTCTGTCAGGGTTGACAGAAGAAAAGCACTAATGCATTTTAAGAACACCTAAAAGAACTTCTTTATGCAGTGAAGATATCACAGCTTTAAGGGCAGCTAGCTCAGACCGTTTCTGGGAATCTCTTCTCTCCAATAACATAAAGTTTGGTGAAGTTTCTAACCCTGCCGTTTCATGAGAATTTGAATTGTAAATCTGTTCCTCCTTCAGGAGTCAGACTAAATAATCCAGCCCTGGGCCTCTGGCCAGTGTGAGTGCTGGGAGGGGAAATGTTACTGTTAAAAGATGAAAAAAACCCAAAAACACACAAAACTATTTCTCCTATGGGTTTTCTTATTATTTTAATTTTATTTTTAAATAGCAGCTGTGTGAATCTGCTGATGGGTTTGGAAAGCTGGAAGTGGCCCTTTGGGAAATGGGTTTTGCGGGCAGCATGCAGGTGGGGAAAGGGGGCTGTGGGAGCCCTGTGTGATCACAGCACCCAAAATCACATGCTGCCTTTGGGATGTTATGCTGTCAGATGTGCCCCTCTGTCCCCTCCATCCCTAGATCTGCTCCAGGACCTTTGGCACATGCCAAGAGATCACCAAACCCCTGTTCTGCCACAGAGCAAGCAGCTGTAATTGAACTGCCTGTGCCTGGTGACAGCTTCTGGCAGTGTCTGGTGCCCCAGATGGGGCTTTTTTGGCAGGTTGAGGGCTGGCCCTGCTCCTATTTTTTTTTTTTTT
>VWZN01022515.1:1283095-1296356 GCA_013396955.1 Regulus satrapa
TTTTTCTGGAGTGTGCAGGTCCCTGTAAACTACCCAGGCTGTATGGGAACCCCTGCCATGTTCTCCAGGGCTTTGGAAGCACGGGGTGCTGCTAGTGCTGGGGTGTGCTCAGAGCAGGGACAGCAGCATGGTTTGTGCTCTTTGGGATGCTGCCCACCCCCAGCCCCAGCATAAGGAGTGCCTGAGCTCCCCTGCAGCAGATGTCAGGGTGCTGCAGGCAGTGTCCTGTGCCAGTGGAAGGCCAGGGGATGAGCAGGCTCTGCCCTCTGTGGCTCCAGTGGAGACTGCACGGGGAGGTGCACATGGCATGGACCATGGGCAGCCTGACCCCACCAGTGGGCCATCCCCTTAGGAATGTCCATGGTGGTGAGGCTGCCCCAGCGTCCTTGAGCCAAGGGGACCTTTAATCCCAGGCAGCAACTGCTCCTCCCTAGGATCAATCTGCTGATGTTGCTGAAGTACATCCACAAAGCTACAGCTGGTTTCTGTTTGGTTTTGGTTTGTTTTTTAAGGGCTTTTCATCACCAGGAGAACTGTCAGTAGGGCTGCTGTGAGCACAGAAGTGCAGTCACCCATCTCTCCAGCGTGAGCACTGACTGCTCCTGCTGGCAGCGAGACAGGCTTCAGAAGCCACAGCATGCAAACCCCGGGGCACTGCGCCTCCTGTTTCATCCTCCAGTCTCGGAGAGGGGAGGCGTCCGACTGAAGTCTGATGGGAAGAATGCACATGCCCTTTGAGCTGGCAACAAAACCCTGCCAAGCCTTGCAGACTCGAGAGGATGCGGGTTCAACACAGACAGAGGAGGTGGGGGGAAACACCCTTCCCAAGTCCCTCTGTGTCTGGAGCACACAGAGCTCAGGACAAAATGGGACTCTTGGGCCAGACTCAAGGGGTTGTTTATGTGAAGGTGACTGGGATGTTGCAAGTTCCCCCATGACCCCTCTGCTCCTTCAGCTGCAGGGTTGGTTTGGGCAGGGCTGGTTGGGGCTACCCAGGGCAGAGCACCCCTGCCTGGGGATGCTGTGCCAGCCTGCTCTCGACCTCCACGGAGACCAGGTGTGACAAAGTGGTTGGTCACATCCTGCTCATTCGTTACCTGAGAGACCTGAAGCATGGCATAAATCAAAGCAGCCCTGAGGGAGCCCTAACTTACACTGGGACTGAGATTGTCCCTTGCATGTGACAAGATGTAGGGAGTTTTTAGGCAGCTCTGAGTTTTGTGATGGTGCCCTCAATCTCTCAGAGTTGTCTTCAGAAAGGAGAGTTTGGAAGGGTGATTTTAGACTAGAAGGACTTCTCCAAACTCCTAGGACCCTGCTGTTTTCCTATTTGTGTTAGTTGTTTTTGGATAGCAATATTATTTGCCATTGGTCTTCTGGGAGTGCCACCAACATCATTAATCAAAACCCCATGCTGCTCACTGGTACCGAAGTATCTGCAGTGCATCATCAATCATAAATGCAGCCAAGGGTGGCTCTGGATACCTAAAGAGAGTGAGCAATAGCATGGAGGGGTGAGGGGAAGGAGAAGGAAGGAGGCTTAGTTATCCAGTGGTCTTTGGTCCGTCGCTCACACTGGGAACATCTCTACAGCTCTATTTGGGCTGTATGTCCCTTTTAAATCTTTGTAAACAGCAGTTAAGATAGAAAGCTTCAATCCCCTGCGCAGGGTACCCCACTGCTTCTCGAGCTATTATTTTAATAAGGCCTATTTTACAATTAAGGCACCATGGGCTTTAAATTACATATAAAATAAAAAGTGGAAATGGAAGCATTAAGCGCGTGGCTGCCGTCGGAGGCTGAGCAGTTCGCATTAAGCAGCCGCCGGTTCTTAAAGCGGGCAGGCAGCAGGGAGAGGGTTTGCGCTGTGCAAGCCCCGGCCTCCGGGGAAGGCACCGCCTTGGGTGTCACCCGGGGCTGCGATTCCCTTCAGGCTGGGCTGTGTGGGGGCCCCACAGGGTGTTTTTTGCCCTCCTCCCGCAGCCCCGGCAGTGCCCGGCCCCGGCTCCGCGGTTTGGGCTCCGCTCGCTGCCGCAGCGCGCTACGAGGAGCGACTCCCGCTCCAGATGGTTGTAAAGGTTAACGAGGAATTTATGCAGAGCTATATACAAATCAGACCGAATCTTCTGGCTGGGAACAACAAGCCGCCGACATATATTCAGTTTTCTGAACATATGTAGCTTGGTCACTAAGGGAAACTGGAGAATGGCAAGCTGCTCTCTCTGCGCAACGCCGCCTCTCGCTGCCGCCGCGCCGGGGAAGGAGCAGCGCTGCCCGTGCTCCCGGGGCTCTGCCAAACACCCCCCTCATCCTGCATCTCGGGACCTAACCTCGGCTGTGACACGGGCAAGGGTCAGGGGACCGTGGGTTATGCGAGCAGGACCAGCGCAGAGGCCGGAGTTTCATGGGTACTCCTCAGGTTTGACTGCCCTGGAGGCAAAGCCGTGCCAAGGAGGCGCTTTCCAGGGTGTACACCAGGAATGAGGGGCAAGGAGCTGAGTCTGCTTCAGAGCAGGAGCTCCAGGCTTTCAGCCGTCGCTGGGGAAAGGCTCCAGCATCTCCTGTGAGGAATCAGGAGTGCAGGAGACACTTTCTCTTCCTGTGTGTGCACAGATCCGTGAGGAAGGTAGCAGCTGGTTCAGCAAAGATGAAATTCTAAAACTTACAGACTTTAAATTTCCAGTGAGCACCTGGGAAATGCTTTGTTAATGGCAAGCAGGCACAGCTTTTCACAGCCATATCCCTGCCAGCCCTTACAGACTGTGTCTGCCTCTCTGTACACGGTGCACAGATGTCTGCACGCCAGAGGCTCAGGAAAACTCTCTCTGCCCCCTCTGGAACGTGGCCCATGTCCCACACATCTCTCCTGGCTGCTCTATTTGCCTTCTCTTCACCAAGTACATCACCTCAGGACATTGTTTGCCACCCCACTGAACCAAAAGCTTCCTTGCTCCTCCCAGAAGCAATGGTTGTGACGGCATGGGACTTACATGCTCGTTTGCTGGTCTGTTTTTTAGGCTATAAATGGATCAAAACCAGGATGTAGCAGAGGCAGCTCAAGAGTTTCCCTGTTGTCTTGTTGTGTTCAGGAGCTGGTTATTTTGGGGTTGGGGTAACCAGCTGGAATTTATCCTCAGGGTTGTGTCATTCCTGCAAGAGCAGGGCAAGGAGAACAGCCTTCTGTATTGTCTCTTTTTGATTCAAGAAAGTGTTGGCAAACACTTTTCCCACTGAAAAAGAAATACATACATCTTTGTGCCTTCTGCTATGCAATAGGACATAAATTGTGATACTTTCATTGTATTTCACAGAGTATAATTCTTAATTTTCCTCAGCATTTTAACTTAATGTCCCAAGTGCTTTGTTGAATTAATCTCTGCTTACTTAAACTTTAAGTATCTCCTGCCCCCCTTGCCGTGCATGGAGCAAATGGGGCTGTCAGTGCTTTCTTGTGGGCTCTTTCTTGAGGTGCAGGGTATTGACTAGCTGGGCCAGTGGGATGGTGCCCAGAGACTTTACTAGGACTCACACATGATGAAAATGCTCAGTCCAATAGTGCCCTCCCGATCTCTTTTGCCCCATACAATAATCTGTACCTGCTGAAACCTTCTCAGGCTGTTCTCAAACCCATGCTCCCAACACGGTGACCTCTTCCCTCATCCCTGGGCTTCTCCAGCCCCTCTGCAGCTCTCCCTGTTCAGTGCTCCTTCCTGCCCTGCAGTCCTGTCCACAGCCACCCTGGCATGGAACATCCCTGGGCTCCATGGATATATGTGGGGCTGACACAGACCCAGAGCTGACCATCAGCACAGGAAACCATTTCAATCTCTGTGTCTGAGGCTCAGAAAAGCCTCCCACGACCACACAAGCTGCTTATTATTGTACAGCGCTCTGGGCCACAAACCAGATGCATAAGGAGTCCAGCTCCACCCTGTCTGGGCTCACAAGGCTTTTCTGGCAGCATCTCTGTCATTTGAAGATGGGTTGGGGGCAGCCTGGAGAATGTTCCCTGCTTGCAGAGGCACCTCCAGTGGGAGTCTCTTCCCCAGGAGTCAATGGCTGACCACAGGTAGCTCTGCTTCTGCTTTTTCTGCCACTTTTTCTCTATTGCTTCTAAAAGAAACAACAGACTCCATTAAATACCCGACAGCCCTGGCTCCCTCCCCAGGAGCGGTGAGCCCAGGCAGATTTCCAGTGGCCAGCATTTCCAAGCATACTCCAATTTACCAGGCTCGAGGCTTGTCAACCCAAACAAGACTGAGGCTTTCCTTCTGCAATATTAAAATTAATAAAAAAAAAATCATAAATCCTCCTGGCACTGCTGGCTCACACCACTAAGTTATTCCATGCCAGCCCTATTGTTAAACTGTAAGCATCAGTTTCAATACTGTAATAAAATACTGCATTTGAAATTTTACTGTTCCCCATTAACCTCTTTTCTCCCTCTCTCCCCCATCTATTACATCATCCCTGTCTTCTCCAGCCTGACATTGCTCTGACATAAAACTTGAAACTTCCCCACCTTTCACTTTTCCATTCTTCCCCTCTCTTTCAGAGCCTTTAGCTGCCACTTGTGCAATAGAACAGCTTAGCCAAAGCAATAAAAGGCTACATACCATCCCCGAAGAGCCTGAGCAAGTTAAGACCTCCATGCCAAATACCACTGCTTCCCACACTCACATACATACCCCAGCCTTGATTCTACACAGTGCATTGACTTAAAACCCAGATTTTCCTCTCTGTGCGTGCATTGTCAGCCAGCCTGAAAACAAACTTCATCCACAGCTTCTCCTGCCAAGGGAGTGTTGTTCTTCTTTCTATTTGGTTGTTCTTTCTGCATGAACTGCCAGATTTTGACTTAGGCACGGGCACTAGACATAATTCCCAGGGATGCCCTGTCTTGTGGTTCCCCTAGGACCTCCTCAAATGGCAACTTCATTGAGCTCCATCCAAACCCACCGGCACAGCATTCATCAGTTCTGTCCATCTACCAGCCTTCCTCTTTGGAATCAGGGCAGCTTCCACAGGAGCTAGGCCACTGTCTGTTGGTTGGGGTCTCCATGAATCCTCTTTCACTTGTTCCCTCCTTCTCCCCACTCCTCTAACGTGTCTAATAGGAACCACGTGTAAGGGTAGGCAGGGGGTAGCGCTGCAGCACCGAGCCAAGGGAAGACTGTTCCAGTCCCAGCACAATGATCCAGTTGTTCAAATGCTGTGGAAACACTGCCATTGACTTATAATTTCAGGATACTGTGCCATTGACTTTGCTCCTTACTGTGGGATGAGAATCTCCTGGGCAGTTTCAGCAGCTAAGGAATCCAAAGATAGATTTGGGCCAAAAATCCAGAAATGGCCTGTGAGAAGCAGAAACTCACTTTGATTGAATGATGTTTGAGTGGTGTTTTTTACATCCGAGGAATTTGAGTGGATGTTCTGTTGGAACCTAAAATTCCCCTGGGGTAATCAACCCATTTTTGTGGGCACCCTTACCCTGTCACACACTCAGGCATGCAAAACAAACTGCTCCCCATCCTGTCCCAGCTCTTGTGTCTATAAGACACATGGATGCCATGCCCATGTTACAAAAAAGTCACACCATAACCCCAACCTCAGAATATGCTCTGACACCAGCAACAATGGAGAGCTTGTGAAAGTGCTGAACTGTTTCTCTATTTTGTGGGGGAGAATTGGGGTTTTTATTTTCTTTTTTTTTTTAAGCTTTGCCTCTTCTGATTGGTTCTCTTCCATTTTTGGTGTCAAATAAGAAGAAATTTTTAAACGGCTGCTATTTGAGTTTTGTTTATCCTGCATAATAATGAGAATTTCTGATTTTTTTTTTTTTCTTCTTGTGCAAGAGTTGGGAATATTGAAGACTGGCTGTATTGTGAGCTCTCCCCATTCCTGCTTTTTATACACACACACACACAGAGTCTCACTGATCTGCCAGTGATCTCGAGCCTACCTAGACGGACCAGGCTCTCCAGGGATGTGTCTGCTGCATCCGCCTCAGGCTTTTCCTGAAGAGAGACAACTAATTGGCAAAAATTATGTTGCATTACGTGTGGTGGCTCTGTGATGTGGACTGCTGTGTGAGGCCTCCCAAACTCACTGCAAACGCTGCAAAGCCTGGAGCCAACGGGGCAGATGTTTGTGCTTTCCATCCTGAGGTGGAGGATTTTAAAGATTTGGGCTGGTGCTTCCAAGCCCGCTTCACAATTAATTAATGAATGAGCCCAGTATATGAGCTACACTGCTGACATTAGGGCTGACAACAGACATCCAGGCTTATCCTAATGCACTAATTGATAAGTTTACTTTCAGAGGCTCAAGGGCCTTGTTTACCTTTCAGAGTTTCAGTGCACACACTGTTTTTATTTTGGGTGGAAAACAGTGCTTTGACATCCAGGGTGAGCTCAGCTACCTGCATGTGTGTATTTAGCTTCCTTTGCTTCCCTTCCAAGCCTCCCCAAGGGTGCAGAGGGGAGAGGGGGAGAAGATGAAGGAGGCAGTGGCTATCAGATTAATTACAGATGCTGCCTTAACTGCAGAGAAGGAGGAAGCTGGGGAACACAGTCTGACCGCATCCACTCTTTTTCTCCAAAAGAAATTAGCAGGTAGACTGTCACAGAGAGGCTGAAAGTGAGACCCCAGAACTGCTCTGCTGCTTTCAGCAGAGGATGCCAATCCACACGAGCTGAGGTTTAGCCCACAAAGGTTTAATAGCCTGTAAATATAATTTAAGTGATGGGGGAAGAACCATATGTTTGAGAAAAGAGACAGCTTCCCCCCCAAAAACAAATACTGCAGCTAATCTGAAACCAGCAAATATGGGTTATGTGACTCCTCAGTTGCTTTGTATGATGTGGCAGGAGGGTATTTTGTCCTCATGTGAAGCTTGTCCCGTGCCTCTGACCAGTCGTGGTGGAGCAAGGGGACATTTCAGAATTTATTTTCTTTCAGTTGATTCCAACCAGATTGCCCACGCTCTGCTTAATGTAGTGCCTGCTGGAGAAGTGGGACAAATATTCAGTCACATTAAAAATAAACTCAGAAATAGCAGCTTATAAATTTAGATTTTTTTTTTTTCTCCTATTATTATTTATGGGTGAATCCTGTCAGAGGCATAAATGCAATATCTTTGTAGGCCGATGCTGGGCTTTATATCAAAGGGGTCCTAACATATACTTCATGTACTCAGCTGCAACTATTATAAGCTATTTCATGTACAGCTAGAGACAAATGATCTCTCCCATGTTTGTCTTAACTTATAAAATGTAGTTGGGTTGCTTGAATTCACTTCCAAACCTTCTGCATGGGGGGAGGGGACAGAAGATTTATACTCCTGTAATATAATCAATTTTAAGCATATCTTTAGACAAATAATTTAGAAATCTGTGCAACAAGAAACACCTCTATTAATTTCAGGATACACCGTTGTATGCATTTTTATGTGTGTTGAATAAAGGGACTAAATTTTATAAAATAAAAGCCCTTACTCTGTTAAGAAAGCAAATTCTAACAAGAACATTTTGAAATAAAATCCCAGAAGGCAACAATCCCTCCAACAATTAAACTGGGAGAAGGTCCCCTGAGGGCAGACCAACAAAATTTAGTAAAAATAATTGCCGTGCTGGGTCCTTGCTCTATTTTAGCTGAGTATAAGCAGACACACAAAAAATAACCTACTGAGAACAAGAACATTCCTACATGAAGCAGGCGAACAACAGGGCCATGTAACTACCTGGCCACACCACTCGGCTTTTGCTGGCACGCAACACAGATTTTTATACTTCAGCCAATATAAAATAACAATCAGGCTATTTACAAGGCTCTGCCAAATATTAACCTTATATCCAATTCTCTTCAAACCTTTCAAAGTCTCTAATGTGAACCATGCAAGTTCCTCATTACTTGATCATATTCTGTAACTGCAATGTTATGGGCTAGTTATATATTTTAAAAGATGGCGTGTTTATGCAAAGATAATGATGCGGTGCATTTTATGCTGAAAAACTCAATAATTAATTAATTTATAATCCCCCTTACTCTTCATCTCCCTCCCTTCAAAAAGAATGAAATAAAAGCTAAATTTGCTGGAGAAAACAGGTTCATGTTTGCCCTTAAGACAGAGCACAAAATTACTTTAGCATGTGTACAGTGGTTAAAGCAAGTTAAATATGTGCGTGTCCACAGCCAGGTGAGAGGTATTGTAAAAGGGAGCTGGGAATGAAGAAAGCCCAGAGGTAGCTCTTAAAAACTGAAGGTTGCCTCCAAAAAGCAACACTGGGCTTGCAAGGAGATATTCATAGTGATTAATTGAGAGAAAAAGGTTTTGTCTCTGGTGTAGGAAAGGAGCAGAAAGTAGGAGGAGGCACAGAGCAATCCTTTAGCCTCTTTTCTGTGTCAGACACACGTCCCTGGATTAAAAAAAAAAATAAAATAAATCATTTATGCCCTGCTTAATTTTCTCTGGGGGTCCCTTGGAGCTCTTCAGTTGTTTCAGGGGATTGTTTGTGGTGGAGAAGGGAGAGGGGCCCGAGGGAGGCTCTGGCCCGTCCATCGCAGGGCTGGGCACTCCGAGGTGACCAGGACAGAGCATGGCCTCAGCTGCTGCCACGCTGCTCCAACAGCCCCAGCGCTGCTGCTGCTGCCATCCAGGTGCCCAGGAAGCCACCCTGGCCACTCGTGGGCTGGCTCTGTGCCCTCCTGGTACAGCCTGAAATCAGGATCCCTCACCCTGTGCAGGGAGCGCTTCTTCCCACAGCTCAGTGAAATCTTTCTAATTTGGCTCCTCTTTTCCCTCTAAGCATCTGCAAAGATAATTTTGGATATGATCTGCATTGAATACTCGGTTTCTTATTTTAAAGGAAGCCTTGAAGTCTATTCTTTTTAGGCACATTTTTACCAGCACTACTTTTAACAATAGGTTACCAGATCCATCACACAATCTGACTAAAAGCCCGTATTTATTTCCCTAATTTTATAAACATTTAATAGGTCCTTATTAAACACATCAGCCAGCATGATTTAATAACACAATCAGTCTAGAAGTTTAAGAAAATTGAAAACAGGATTTGAATGTAATACAGCCACAATTACCGGAGATTATAGGCAATCATTTCCATATGTCTGCAATGGGGAGCTGCTAATCTCTGTTTGCGTGGAGGTGATTTCCTCTGGAACACTTCCCAGCCTTCAACAGCGCTAGTGCTGAACAAATTAGATTTGAAAGTCCCCAATTTTATGACTAAGGTAATATACTCTGTGTATTTAGAGAAACACTGATTTCCTATTTTAACTGGCTTCCAAATGCTGGACAGAGACCTCAGCTTCATTTAGTTTGGCTCTGCTAGGTATATGGTAAAATATTTTTTTGAATTTTTTTTTTAAGGGTCAGCACATGTATTTTTGGGTGTCTCGGAGACACACCACAAGTTCCCTCCATCCACAGGAGCAAAAGAGCATCCAGTGACATAATGGCTGAGGAATGTGCAGCAATTAGCCCTGCAGTACCTCAGGCAGCCTATGGCCAGGGGACCAGCAGCTCCCTCCTGCTAAACTTTAGGAGTCCTAACACCTTATTCCCTGACCTACCGCTTATGAGATCCTGAATAGCGTCACTTGTGTTTTGTGGGAATTCATCTGGTAAACTGGGCTTTTTGTGCATGGCCTTGGCTCAGCTTTGGCAGTTACTGCTGAAAACAGGGCTGCTGTTGGGAAGGTTTCCTGTGCACAGCAGCCAGGAGCTGCGCTGCTTTCAGTAGGAGCCAGTGACCAGTGGAGATGGCAGAGCTGCAGGGAGCTCAGAGCTGTGGGTGTGCCAGGCGCTTTGGGGACAGCAGGAGCCTGGCCTGGTGGCATCTGAGGCCTTTTCAGAATTTATTTTGTCACCTGATTCACGTGTATCATATGTTTGTGGCAGATTCGTAGCGGAGAGCTCTGAGTGAGACAGAAAGGAAATCTGCTGTAATGAGAGAAAAGAAAGGAGTGGATTCCCTTTGAGCAGCACACATTTGTGGCATCACTCATTTCACCTGCCTGGTGCTGGACCTTAGCATTGGGGAGAGCCTTGGATGAGCCTTGAGAGAGACAGAGATGGCTCTGCTGGGGAGAAGAGAGGCTGCACAGCCAGCTGAGTGCCTGGTGCTCTTGTCTTGGGAGTGCTTATATTTGTGAAGCCCACAGCATTCTTGTGCTGTTACAAGAGCCTTTCTCCGTGGGATTTAGCCCTGCAGACAGAGAATGTCCCTCCTCCATTTCACTAAATCAGAAAGATGATACTTGTGCACTGGTCTAGGAAATGATAAGGTGGATGTTCCTGCTGGAAATGCTCATTTGTGCCTAGATTATCTCTTTGAGCTGAAGGAGGGGAAAGTGGCCTTTAACAGCCCTAAACCAGGAATTCAGCATGGGCTTAGCTCCACCACTGTTCAGGAAAGCACTCAGGCATGTACCTGATATAAAACACATGCTTGATTCACCTTGCTTCCATTCAAGGGGCAGTACAGATGTCTGGACACTGACTTGGCTAAAATTGGCACATCCTCTTTCAGTCAAGCACAAAAGGACTTTCCCAAATCGGAACCCTAATCCAAAATTTAGGTTTGATTTTGCTTTATTCACTTGATCTTAGCAAGAGTTAGTAAAATCAGGCTGAGAATCTGAAAAAGAAAAATGGTAGTTCTTACACTACTGTTGCTAAAAACCCCACAGCAAAACAAAGGATCCCCCCAAAAATAACCCAGACTAGAACAACATGTGGCATGGAAATATATGTAGATTAGGAGTTGAGTTGTGGCATTTGTGAGCAAACTTTTAAGGTGATCAGAATTTAACACTTTTCAACTACAGCCAGGAAGTCACCAAAGGGAATTTTGCTGCCTGGTGTTGCAATATTACTGTAATGGAAGTGATGAATTCTGAGGTATAAGAGTGACATATGACATAAAACCTGCCATAGGCCAACCTTGGATGTAACAGCTGACCCAGGCTGAAATTTTATATAATGAATTAGACAGTGACAGGGTTAAGTAGATAATGATCCTTTCATCATAACAGACAACGTTCCTTTTCATTTCCAGCAAGCACAGCACAGAACCAACCTGAACACCTACAGCCATACCCATTTGCAAAGTTTGCTTCTATGAGATATCTGCCTCCATCCTGGTTAGACCAAAGGGAAAAGAACACATTGGTTCTTGTAATAAAATAAATGTACAATCCCTGCACATAACTGCCTTTGTAGTTGATTTTACCCTGAAAGAGCCCAGCTCTAGTGCACAGTATATTTTTCATCATAAACTTGCTCATGTATGCATTCCAGATGGCGTGAAGAAGGGGTTCAGGAATTCTAGTGGCAACCGCTAGTATTACGAAAATAAAGGTAGGGCCCAGTTTTATGATGAACCTTGATCTTAAGGAGTTTATAACTAGACTGGCTCCAAGTTATACTTGGAATACATGGATACATTTATTACATCAGTGGATTCTTTCACCCACTTTAAAAAAAAAATCTGCCTTGGTTTTTGGGTTTTTTTTTCCTTTTTTTTCTTTTGAGTGAAGAGGTTGCTTTCAGTTTTCAGATGTTTCATGGCCTTCATTCCATACAAAAAAAGAGTTGATTAAAAGGCAGCTGGCGAGACAACAACCCCCTGGATATTGTAATAATCTTCCACTTGGAAACAAAACATTCTCCCACATTCCAACTATCTAAGTCGATTAACTTTGCAAAGCATTATGGTGTACAACAGTGCTAACTCATTTTTGGTGCATTTTTGATAGGAAATATGGCTTTTTCCTTAAAATGGTCCATTAATAATTATTTGCATCAATACACAAAAATATGGCAATTAAGGATGCTGGAGTGGTCTATTAAGCTCAACTTTTATGGGAAAAGTTTTTCCCTTCATTTTGTTTTTAAGTTCTTGCCAACAAGAAATATGAGCTCAACCAAAATAGGTTTAAGGAAGAGGGAGGCGATAGGCCCCCATTCAGGAAAGACTTTCAGCACATGCTTATGTTCCAGTGCTTTCACTGGGGTTTAACATTCTTAATTTATTTGTGAACAGAGCTGGGGTTTTTTTTATGAGCAAATCTTTACAGTGGACAATTTTTTATGATAACATGTTCGAGGCTGTAGTCTTGTAAACTGGAATAAAGGTGGCACAGTGTGAGGCAGGAACCAAACCAGGAAACAGAAACCAGGGACACAAGGCTGGGCAGGCTGGAGAGCAATGTGGGGATGGGCAGTCCATCAGGAGAGAAATCATGGAACAAGGACCACTGTGGGAGCAGGTCCTCTGTGTTACAGAAACGCTGAAGGCAGCAGGAATTGCTTCTAGTTCTTGTCAAAAAACTGCAGTTGCCTGGACTATGCATAATCCAGAGGGAGCTCACCTCTCCTGGAGGTGGTCATCTTGCCTTCCTGTGCATTTTGGTTAGAGCAAGGAGATGGTTTGGTTGTCCCAGGAGATGCTGTTCTTTTTTTCATGATGGAGGGGGAGCTCAAGTGATGCCTCCAGCTGCATGGATCCCATCCCCGCTCTTTGACTTGATAGCTCTTGTTTTCTGGGATTTTTTTTAATGAAAAAATGAATCCATCAAAAATAGGTTTTTAATCCTCCATGGTAAGGAATGGCTTTATTTAGGAAATTATTTTTTGTTAAATAGTTGAGTGCACTACCTTGAAAAAAATCTTCTGGCATACCCATGCTACCGAAGCATGAAGGCTCTAGAAGAAGGTTTGTCTGTCCATAATCCTCCCTTGATTTCTGATTTATCTTCTGGGCCATGGCTAAAACATTCAAGCACCTCTTGGTGTAAGACACAAGTGAGTGAGTAAAACTTGAGGCAGTAAATATCCTGTCTTGTATTATTTTTCTGCTCCTTGAACTCCAAAAGCAGTTATTTGTCATTTAGTTGATATCCCTTGACAATAAACATGATGCCTGTGTAGAACTAGTTCCTGATAAGCTCTCCAATAAGGTCAAGATGTGCAAACAAATGAAAGCAGCAATAATATAGATGTTAAGCACTGCATCCCCCTTTTTCATAACTTTTTAGCTTGTGCACTACTGTATTTTTGTTGGCAGCATGTGGTAATATTGCTCCTGCAATAATTCGTCTCCATGCACAGCAAACAGAAAGGATTTCAGGCATTTTATTTCCTTGTCAGCTTTGATAAATGCAGAACGATTTACCTAAAAGAGCAAAATACCAGGACCAAATTTTTCAAAGCTTTTTTTTTTTTTTCTTTTTTTCT
>VWZN01022515.1:1296385-1316713 GCA_013396955.1 Regulus satrapa
CAGGGATTTTTCTGCATAACTTAGAGGCTTGTTCCCTTTGATTCCTGTGGGTGATGTCATGGAGCCCAGCTGCTGGGTTTCTCGATGATTTCCCCTACTCATGTTTCACCCAGTCATTTCAGGCCCTAATGGAATTACTTTGAGCGAAACCTGTTTATTCATGGTTCGCCTCCCGCATCAGCTGATGCCGGGAACTCTTCTCTGGGATGCGTGGAGGGGAGGCACAGGCAATTAAGGAGATTTCAAAGCACATTTTCCCTTTTTGTCTATCATCAACCCCGGTGCAGATCAGCAGGCTGTGGGCGTGAGGGGCTGGGAGGGATGCAGGCATGAAGTTGATATTGTCTCATTCTCATTGCTTGGCTTCTCAGTGGGTCTCCCCTGATTCTCGGGGAGAGTTAAGCCTGTCCTGTTGATATTTGGTGCAGTGGAGAGGATTTTGATAAGTAGTTTTGAGCAGTTTTATTGGCTATTCCTTGCTAACAGAAAGCGTTGTGCACAGGGCTGGGTCTTGGCTCCTCTCTCTGCACCTCACTGCAGCACCTTTGCCTACCCATGCTGAGATCTTTCACCTGATAAACGTTTTCTTTCAAAGAAAATAGATTATGTCCCTTTTATCCCCCCATACCATCACCTAAATGGGACAGGATTCCCTGATTTAGGGGTGGAAAAACTGTTCAGTGCCCTCTTTGAGGGGCTCAAATGCACATGTGTCCTCTTCCAGGAGGTTGACCAAAGCACAGGTGAAGAGTGGGCTGAGCCAGAGCAGAAGAGGTAACAAATAAGAGGGGGATTTGCCAGGCAGCAGATAACCAGCTCAGGCAGCTGCAGAGCTGTTTTAGCTGCAGTGTTTTAGAGCCTGAGACATTATTTAAGGAAAAATTAGGATCTTTTATCTGAATTATATGAGCTCTGTATGTTTTCTCATGAAGCAACTGCATGAAAATACCTCATTAAATGTTTCTTTGATGTCCCTCATGTCTAACTTCAGCTGATCTGGTGTGAATTCTCTGGACTTCTAAGAGCTTGAATTTCTAACACCTATAGTGTCTTCCTGGAGTCATTTTACATGGAATATTCAATTTTGTAGGGGGCATGTGTCAGTATAAATATATAAATGTGTAAAAGCATCTTATTTTGTTCACTACTGAGGGTTTTTTGAGCTTTTTAATGTTGCTGTTATTCTTTACCTGCTGCTAAAATATTTTTATTTCGTCCTTCTTTGGATTCCCATAATGACTGGAGGTTTCAGTGAAGGCTGAACATGCCAAAGTGGGGAGACAAAGTGCATGAAGGAGAGAGACAGTGAGGAGGAAGCAAGTATGGAGAACCTCTCCTCTCACTTTTATTATTTGACCTGAGGTACCTGTATTAAGAGCACGGATATGTTGTGGTTCCTGCAGTCAGGAGGGAGATTGGCAGCTCCAGAGTGACTCCATCCCAGAATTAGTGAAATTAGAATGATCTGAATTAGAGATGCATCTCTCTCACCTGGTTAGCAGCTGTGTTGATTGACCTGTGGAGCCCAACCTGCTCTTCCACCAACCCTTAGTGTGGACTCTTTCAGCCCAGCTCCTTCCCCATTTATTGTGGGGCCTCTGCCCTGCTTTGAAAAAAAAAAAAATTACTATTAGAAAAAGATGGAGCATGAAGAATTCCAGCCTGAGAGTGGAATGCAAGTGAATTAATCTCTCCTGGTGAGGAGGAAATTATTTTTGTTACTAGCAAAGGTTGTTTTTTCATTGTTTTTTTTTTTTTTTTTCTCTCAAAGCTTTCAGGCATCCATCAAAACCCAACAGCTTAATTTCTGTAGATACAATGTTTCACTTTTTAGTTGCCAAATAACCTCATATATTTAATTTTCCAGATTTTTTAGATGCTTTCAGGAAGTTGTCACAAGAGACCCTCCCTGGATAAATTTCTTCTTCCAAGAAAGCCACTTNTCATTGTTTTTTTTTTTTTTTTTCTCTCAAAGCTTTCAGGCATCCATCAAAACCCAACAGCTTAATTTCTGTAGATACAATGTTTCACTTTTTAGTTGCCAAATAACCTCATATATTTAATTTTCCAGATTTTTTAGATGCTTTCAGGAAGTTGTCACAAGAGACCCTCCCTGGATAAATTTCTTCTTCCAAGAAAGCCACTTTAAAAAAAAAAAAAAAAAAAAAAAAAAAAAAAAATCAGAACAAAGATGATTCAAGCAGTTCTGTCCTAGCCAGAGACAATGCTGCAGCAAAGCCTTGACTGCCTTTTATTAAACTCAGCCAGAATCCTTCTGGCCCTTTTCATGTGCTGAGGGTGGGGGCATTGATCTGCTGTAGTCTGGCCCGAGCAGGGACCCAAACTCGGCGTTTTTCAGCTGTGCCTGTCCTCTGCTCCCCCTTCCTCCTTTGTTAAATGGAAGTTGGCGTAACAGAAGAGAGGAGCCTGCCAGGAGGGTGTCAGAGTCAGCAATGATCACAATCAGACACTGCAATCAGATTGCTCCACCAACTCCTAGGAAGAAATAACCATCTGTCTCAGTGGTTCCAGCGGGGAGAAAAAAGAAAAAAACCAAGAAAGACAGGGCCGTGTCCGGGGGTTTGGATTGCAAACAGTGCCTAGTGCCCGTCAGGGAACATTGAGATGGGGTTTGGTAGGGATGGTGCAAGTTCTGGACCAGAGGCAAATACCCAGAACTTACCCAATGTGCAGGAAAATCGGGTATGGTGCAATGACATTTAAAGTATTTCCATGTCCTTTCTGAGACCCGAGTTGGATGGCAGCCTGGGATGTGAGTGGAGTGGCCTTAGCCCATTTGTCCGATGGATTTCCACCCTGTTTTTTGCTCTGAAATGCACTGACAGCAGCCTGTTGCTGTAATTTGGAGCTGCTTGGTCTGCTGGGGTAGGTGAGGCCTGCTGTCGCCCCTTGCCTGTGCCCCATCCTCACAGGTGGCTCCACGTTGGCCTCTCTGTGTGATGTCCTCCAAGCCCAGCAAATATTCCAGGCCCCAGAGTGCTACCGTGCATGCAACAAAGGCAAAATTCATTTATTCACCCAGGCAGGTGATGGATAGTCTGTCAATGTTTATACAGTAGACACAAGCCTAATTTTCAGGTATTAGTTGATTAACACTTGAGTCATAGTGTGTGTCCTGTGTCCAGTAATGTGGAACATCAAATGTGTGAAAAAGATTAATAGTGTGCACAGATGTTACTCAGAGGATCAATTTGTCTGGGGTTTGAAGAGGTGGTACCCTGCAGATCAATAGGAAAGGAGAAAATTAGAGTAATATGCTGATAGAAATCCCAGCCGAGTCTATGCATGGCTGGGTTATCTGTTCCAAATACTTTGCTTCTCGTAAAGGCTTTCAAAGGCTGCAACAAAATGTTAAGCACATTCTCCTGTAAATTTTTGTTGTTTCTTACAGACCTACAGCTTCCCCAAATGGCAAACCCTGACTAAGGGAGACAAAGCAGCCCTTGTGCAAGGGGCTGAGCAGCCCAGGAAAACTTTTCCCTGGCATTTTGTGTGAAGAACGCTTCCCCATATTATAAATAGCAACAGGGAGGAGGGCAATAGAAATAAATGTTGCTCTGTAAATAAGGGAGCTGAAGTTGGACAGTGGAAGGGCTCTCTCTAGGTGAGCTCAGCCTCTCCTAAGTTTTAAAGGAGTGTTGAGGTGCTTCTTTTCCCTGCTGTCTCCAAATGCTGCCCGATGGGAAGAGCATGGCAGCAGAGGATGGGGAAGGCTGGAGCAGGTTCAGGCACTCACGCCCACAGAGGTCACTGTGCTGGGCTCCCCACCCCTGACCTGTCCATGCAGAGGGGTTGTGAGCACTGAATGCCCTCAGAACAACCTAGAGAGAGCTTCCCTCTGCAGTGGCACAACAGTGTGCCTTGGATTTAATGCCTGTTTTCTGTAGCAAAGCTCTCCCACCCCTTCACTCTGTGCAGAGGAGGCTCATGGAGCTGCCCAGTGTGTCCAGCCCCATTTCCATCACTGGCAGTGGTCTGAAAGTGATGGGAAATGGGACAGGAACAGATCCCTGTTACCTTACTGATCTAAACCACGTCTGGGCAAAGCTCTGGAGGCGTCGCTGCGCGAGGCAGCCCCAGAGCTGCAGGCAGAAGGACACAGCTCGTTCTCCCTCTGCTTTCCTCGCTGGGGCTGCAAGGTCTGAAAGGAGGCAGAGCTGCTCTGGAATGGCTCCCAGGTGGGTGATCCTGTGGGAAAGGCAGCCCCATCCCTGGCAGGAGTGTCCCTCCCGTGGGACAGCTGCGGAGCAGGAGCAGCCAGAGCACGGCCAGCGCTGCCAAGGGACACCCCAGAGGTTCTGCATTTCTGTTCATCTGGGCTGGGCAGAAGGGGTTCCTTGCCACGGAGATAGAAAGCAGCTTTGGACAGAAATTTCAGCCTGTGATGGGAATGTCAGCACTGTTATGCTCTTTCATATTTTTTTTAAAGCCTGGCTTTCTGCAAACTGACATATTTACATGCTTGCTTTATAACATTGGCATGGGACTTATGGAATCGCCTTAAAATTAATGTCTATTTCTAACAAATTTAAATTAAAAATGACCATACCCACATGAGGAATAGGATAGGAAATTTAATTTAGGGGAAAGCTGGGAATGTGTATGTTTCTGTTGCATATATTTCAGACTCTTTCTGTTGCAACCTAATAACACGTGTGAATGAGTGCCTGGTCCTTCCAACTCAACCTATCCTATGGAGGATTGTACTTACACAAAAAGTTGCTTTGTGGAATTATCAGGAAAGCTTGGAAATTAAGAATTTCATTTTGCAGCAGATTTTTTGCAGAGCTCCAACTTCATCTGCCCAGGGGCCTAGTGCCCCAAAACAGGGGTAAGGAGGGAAAAGAAGGGGCTGCAAACCCTGGGAGCACAGGGTTAACAGCAGGCAGGGCATCCATGCCTTTTTTCTTACCTCTGCCAGCTCCAAGCCGGCCACTCTGTGTAATTAAGAGCCTTTCATATGCTTTAAGAAACAACCACAGCTTCCTTGCTGAGGATTGACATAAACTGCTCTGGCCCATTATAAAACCAGCATATTCTCATTTTGTCAGCACAGGCAGTAGCAGCTGAGCTTACATGCCCCAGACCAAAGTCCAGAAGCCAGGCTTGGCGATTTGTTTCCTGCACAATATATTTATATAGACAGCTAACCCGTCGCTGGTCTGCTGGCAGTTTTGCATTTTCCTTGTAAACTGTTCTTATAAGCTACAACACATCTGGGCATTCTTAATTCTGCCTCTCACTTCATTACCTTTCATAGGAGACTCTGGATTTACAGCAAAAGAATCAATAGTTTGAAAGTTTTAAAAAGTGCAATATTAAAAATTTAAAAGAAAGCAGGAAATCATAGTCTCCATTCAGAGGAGTAAAAAAAAAAAAAAACAAAACAACCCCAAACCAAACAACCCAGCACAAAAACTTTTTCTTTGGGTAAGGATTGGGGTTCGCAATCTTCATACAGAAGAGTTGGGGATTTCTTCTAAAATCTGTGTGTGAGCATGCTTGACTTCTGGAATCCACATTAAAAGTATTCAAAGAGTTTAGACACAGAGCAGTTTGTTGGCAGCATTTATGCAAAGTGGACTCCAGCAAACAATCTGTAGCTGTTTACAGGACTGGAATGAGAGCTTGGAAGGGAAATGGGGGTCTGTGGGCAAATCCTGCTGGCCGCTGCAGGCAGGAGCCCCAGCCCAAAGCTCTGACTCCAGCAGAGGATCCATCCCTGCTGCAGGATTGCTCTCCCTTGAGCAGATGTAATTGAAATCAGATCTCTCTGCTGCCTTAGGATTTGTCTGGCAGAGCTGGTCTTGGCATTGTTTTCTTTACCATTTTTCCTATTACTGTTAGTACCAATCACCAGAACAAGGCAGCGAGGGACAGGAGAGAAAAGCAGCATGCTGTGAAATTGTTGAAATAATTCAAAGGTTTCCACAGGAAACATCATCTCCAAGTGCTTGAATGTAGCCTCCCAGATATAAATATGGCATAGGGAAAGAGAGGGAGGGGGTGAAAAGGGAAGGGAGAAAGACATTTAGTGATATTAAGAGGCTAAAGCAATAGGAGTGATTTGTAAATTATCCAGGCTCCATGCCTTGAGGAGCGCTGGAGGGGGGAGCAGAGGGAAGGTGTCTAACAGGGCTGTAACCCAGGCCTGTGCTCTGCAATGCCCTCCTTGCTTTGTTTCACAGGTACCCTTAAACCCCTTCTCTTCTTCTCCTTGCAAAGATGAAAGTTTGAAAAGTTGATTACAGAATAAATCCGTGCTTGGTTCAAAGAGGATCCTTCAGCACTTGCTGAGAGCAGCGTCGATAACATCCATGTATTTATTGATCAATACCTTTCAATCATTCAAGGAAACATTTTGATATTAGCAGATGGCATTCTTTCAACGCAGTCCATTCAAACTGATAGTAGCTATGCCATTTTTCTATCTAGAGCACTAAAATATGCTATGTCTTCGTATTTTAAAATTAAAATGTCAATACAACTATTTTAAGGAACAAATCCAACTTATTTTCTAAGCCTGGTTAAGTAGGTCAAGTTTCCAGATGATTAATATTTTGGTTCCTAGATGTGATATATTTGATTTGTAAAAGTGTATATATTAGGAATGGTTAAATAATCCTCCATTAAAACTGGTTTTAATGAAAAAATAGCCATTCAGTTAATCAGAATTTCCCAGAAGCAATAGTTACATTATTGAGAATAAATTTTGGGTTGTTAGAAGAAATGCAAGAGCTTTCTTGTTTTGAAACCATAATTTTGGAGGTTTTGTAGTTTGTTTGAGCAAGAAGGAGAAATTCTGCACAGAAACATTTTAATGAAGAGTCCTTTTTTTATTTCCTTATGGCTGCAATTCTCTAATGAGAGGGAGGGGACCTTTCTGCACTCAGTGCTTCTGAATAGCCAAAAAATCCCCATGCCATCCATGGGAGTAGCTTACACTTCAGAATTTAGTATTTGATGGTAAACAGCCAAGTTTGAAGCATTTTTCTGACAGAGTTGTCTTACAAGAGCAGAAACCCCATCTCTCCTCCTGTCTTCAGGAGCTCAGAAATTCCTGGGAACTCCCTGCACCCCCCAACTGGCTCTTTGTCCATAAACAAACCTCAGCTGGGCCCCCCCTCTCCATGTCTCTAATCCTTCACACGAAATCATTACCAGCTACTTGCAATGGACTTGCCATTCTTCAGCTCACAATTGTGGTTGTCAGCTTCACATAACAGTTCATCCCTTTTCTGCTTAATCAGAAGCATTAGATTTCAGGTATTCACTGAAATGGAGAAGAGTTTTGAGGTTTCCAAATATTTCTTTTAATGAGTCTTGTGATATTTTTAATGAAGAGGTCAGAAATAAATTTTTTTCTTCTTTTCTAAATGTTAACAAAATACAGAAAAAGAAAAAAGGGGTGGGGGAAGCAACTTTCCAAAGATTTTAGTCTGGTGACTGGTTGTCCTTTGTGCATCTGTTCAAGTATTTTGTGGTTTTCATTTACGTCTGTATTTGCCCAATTTACAGCTTAAAAAAAAAATCAATAGTAATGTTATATTTTCATGAAACCAGCATTTTTAAACTGAGATCTCATGAGTAAATTAAATTACATCCAAGCTGGATTACATCCAAGTTGGATTGCAGTTGCAGGCCCTGATCCTGCAAATGCTTATGCGCATGAATGTTCCCCCTTAGTTTATGCCTTGGGCTAGGAGTTGAGAGACCTGGAATCTTGTTCTAGGTCTGCTATACCCTCCCTCTCCCCAGGTCCCTTATTTGCTCTGAATCTTATTTATTACTATTTTTAAAAACCAAAACAAACAACGCAAAAATGAAACAAACAAAACAAGCAAGCAAACAAAAAAACCAACAAACAATATCCCAAGAGCAAGCGTGGACTAATATTGACAGTTGATTTGATGTTGCATATATTTTTCATATATATTTATGAGTTATCACTTTTTCTGGTCCTATATGAGCTATTAAATCACAATATATACCAAATATATGGTAAAACAGGCCTTGTTTTCTATGCTTGTCCCAGACTCTCCTGAAAAGTATTTAGTCTGTGACAGCAAATCTCCTATTGAGGATTCACTGCTTTTCCTCTTGATGGTTTTTTGTTTGTTTGTTTTTGTTTGTTTTGGGGGTTTTTGTGGGATTTTTTTTTTGTTTGTTTGTTTTTTTAAATATCCTGTTGTTTCTACATCCTCCTGCTCCTGGCACAGGCAGACAAAATAAAGCAAGCAAGAGAAGGGCTAAATTCTTCCACTCAGGAACCCTCTTTTTACTCTGTGCTTCTTTAGGGCTGACAGAGCAGAGCTGCCACATTACAAACAGATACTGATAATAGGGAATAAATTCCAATACAAAGCTTCAGAGGCTGTCTCCTTGTTCTGTCAACAAGGAGAACCAGTGGAGCAGGCAGACAGGAAAGCCACGGAGCAGCATGGAGAACAAAACTGCCCGCGTGGCTGGAAGCTGATCCTTGCTGTAGGCACTTCTTTAGGCTACGACATAAGGTTGTACATGAATTAAAAGAGGAACCTAAGCCTTGGAGACATTAAATGTGGCTTAATGTGTTTCTGTGACTGCCAGGCTGTCAGCTCAGCTCAACACCTTCCATGCCGGGCTGGGGCAGCCGTAGCACCTTGGGCTGCCCCGAGAGCTCACGTAGGGTTGGTTGCCACAGGCTCAGCTGAGGCACCACAGTCTGCTCTGACATTGCCATTTGGGTTTGTTCCTGATGCCCTCATGATCTGGGGAGGTCTCAGAAGTATCTTGAGGGGAAATAGGGAGAAAGATGGATGTTTATCCCTGTTTGCTTGTGGAGAAATAAAAAAACCAGCTTGCCCAGACATCCTTTAAAAAATATGTTGATGAGGGGGCTGGCTAATGGAAGAGGGAAATTTCTCGAGAATGTTGGTTTTACTACTCTCCATAGTGCAGGGGATAGCACTGATGGAGAATGTGAGAAGGGTTCTCGCTGCGATAGACCCTGAGAGGGCAGGGTAGTAAAAATCCAAATCCCTCAAGAGCTCACATTCAGCAGCGATTACCCAGCCCAAGGGCCTGAAAAGTGGAGCACATGGAATAACCCTTCACTGGTGTGAAGCACATGGATTAACCCTTCACTGGTGTGGATCCAGCCTAGTGCATGCACCAAAACCCTTCAGAAGGTTCATTAAGGTTAACACACTCCTTTGCAGTTTGCAATTCTTATTGTGGGTGTTCTGTGATTCAACAAACTCTGGCCGCTTTGCCCTAAAGTGAAATTGAAGTTCATCAGATCAAGTGTTAGGATATAGCCAATAAATAAATAAATGCATTGAAAACAGAGACTGTAATTCATTTCTCTATTTTCCCTAAATGTCTAGTAGTATTGCTGTCTGAGACTGAGCTCTGGGAGGTAATACAGCTTATCAGATATTGAACATTGATTATACAAAACTATATGCTTATAATCCTCACCATACCATTAGACTTATATGTATACACAATAACTTCTTTTCTATTTAAAGCCTATGTATCTGATGGATATTTTCCAGTGCATTACATTACTCTTCTTCCTCACCAAACATCAGTGACTGCAGGACACAGACCTCCTTCCCAATCAATGTATGCACGTTCCCTCCTTCAAAAAAGACCATTATCCTGTGGTGTTTAGGTGAAAAAGCACACGATAGGATCTTAGAGTGGCTGTGGCAAAAAAGATCCGCTGTGATTTATGCGAGGTGCATTGGGAACTGTCTGATGTGAAGTCAGCAGATGAAGGGCAATGAATAATTCAGCGCTAGGATCCGTCACATCATCTCTCTTCCCATGTTATTGCTGTTTTTACGTAATTGCAAAGTGAAAAATAAATTGATGTCATAAAAAAGCTGCATCATTTGTCTGGGAGTACACATAAGAATTAGAGGCGCAGCTCTGCCGCTTTGTGAGCCCTGCATGATGTTACGGTGTGCAAAATTAAGAATGTGTCTTTGTGAGCACCTTCTCTAGGGTTAGGTGGGTGATCCATGACAGCTTTTACGTTGGCATTAGTGGCCTGCACTGATCGAGAGTGATGTCTCTGAATTGCTCCCTTCAAGCACTCCAGTGCCATTGCCCTTGCTCTGTGCTTCCCCAGCAAGGCTCTAATGTGGAGCTGGATCTGTATCACAGGGGAAATTCTGCTTGCCACACTGCAGGCAGAAATAAAGCCAGGGGAAGGGGTCACCTGCTTCAGGGGAGATTTGGAAGGAGAATTTGTACACAATGCTGCACTGGTTTACTCTGTGCACCCCAAATAAAGAACTCAACAGAAAGGGTTTGGTCAGTGGGCTCAGTGGTTGTGTGCAACCCAAAAAGCTCAGCTGGCTGGATAAGGACAGACACATAGAGACATTTTGTGCTCTCAGCATCCCGAACATTCACAGGAATAGAGCTGAAGAGCCAGTCCAAGGGATGCTTTCCTTGCCTTTAGAGTGGGACAATATTTTGTATTGACTCACAAGCTTTAGTTGTATGAAAAACTCAAAACCCCCAAAAATCTTGTGCTTAGCAATGGGAATTTAGGAGTTTTCATTTCAGAGGTAGGTAGGTCTGAAAAGCAGATTATGGACCAGTAGCAAAGAGACTGGTACAAGAGCTGGGAAAATTTGTTATTTATTTGTTCCCCTTTTCTGGTGGAGTGCATTGTCCATCCCTGTGTTTAAGGGTGGCTGGTGCCCTGTGCCCTTCTTGCTGCTATTATTTTATGACTGGAAAGAAAAAATAAACCAAGGTTGGTATATCTCTGCTTTTTAACCTGAATTGTTCCAAAATACGCCCTAATGAGCTCCAGCCTGTGATTCCCCAGTCTCCCTTACAAAGCATAGTCCCTCCTCTGCTCTTGACTTTGTCCTTGCCTCATGTCAGCGAGGCTGATGTGAGTAAATTCTATTTCTTAGGAAAGTTCTGACTCAACAATGTAAGCTTTTCAAAGGAGAATGAATGCAATCTGTGAACTGAATTGGCAATGCAGGCAGATTAGAAGAAATTCTATGCAATACCCAGATCATGCCATTTTAATATCTAAAGATGATTGCTTTTAGGAAGGAGACAATAGGTTTAGCATAGAGGTGACAAAACATATTCTTTTTGCTTTTCCTCTTGGTAAACAAAGTTCTTTCAGAAATGAAATGAGGCTGTATTATGCAACAGTGATGGAAAGGGGAAGACGTGGCAAGGGGGCTGTCTCCCAGCTGGTAAGATAATAAGAATTTATCAATGGGAACCAGTGGCTGCAGAGACCTTCTCATACCTTTTCTCTTGCAAGGGCTTCATATTCTTTGAGTGAGGTTGCAAAACTGAAGGGTTATGGTTTTGGTTGAGTTGGTTTCCTAAAGTCCAGGTCAGCTGGAAAAGCCTTCAGTTTTAGGGTCAAGCATCTCTCCTAAGCAGCATTTAAAGGGTGGCTGGTGAGCGGGAAGGGGAGAGATGCTGAAAGGGAAAAGTTTGCCAGGTTCTCAGGAACACAGTGAAGTTTGGCAGAGCTGCAGGAAGGTTAGCTTAGCAATTTTCTCCCACTATGATATAACAAATTGCAGGTCCAAGGCAGTAATCACTGCAGTGGAAAGCAACAGGAATTACTTCCCTAGCTTAAGCAAAAGAGTCTCTTTTTTTGTTCAAGATTAATGGAAATTTACTGATAATTGAAAGAAGATATTGCCCATATGAGCACCCCTACAATACTTCTTCATGGAAATACAGAAATGTCAGTTCTCTGAAGTAAAAAAAGTTTATAGCTAGATTCCAAAGGCACTTTTTAAAAAGTGTAATGCTTCAAAAATAAACTAAAAAAACACACCTACTGGAAAGTGTCCTTTATAATCTCTTTTTAGAAAAACTTCTTTACCTTCTTGAAAATAAAATAACAATCTCATCCTGCTCGCCCCCGTACCAGTAATCTTGAATATTTCAGGGATTGTAAATAATGAGGACTCAGTTATCTTTGTGGAGACAATGATGTTGTTCTTGAAAACACTTAACTGGGGTCTTGGTTTGAAGGAGAAATATTCCTCAGTGCATTATTGCTGTGAATTGTAAGTGCTCAGTTTCCCAGTATTTCCAGGCACATGCTTCACATTAAAGTGTAGGGTTTTCTTCTAATTTCTCATCCATTAATGGATAAACTCTACTGGGGTTTTGAATGCAAAGACATCAGAAAAACACATGGATAATTTGTTTTAGTTTATAAGCAAAGTTTTCCTGAAGTCACTTCCATGTATTTTCTTGCAGCTGGTCAGACAAAGAATAAACCAGAGTTCCAACTGAATTCTATTTTACTGAGTGTTATATTTAACTCTGAGGAACCGTACAACCCAACATAACACGTAGGTGAACACTCTAATCCAAACCATAGTAGGTGTTGTATTCCTTTTTCTGATGCTTAATTTCTAGCAGTTCCATGAAAAAAAAACTTGTAGACACTTTCCTGATGTGGATAATATGATAGTTTCAAGTACACATTACCTGGGCTGTGCTCTTGGACCTGAATGGGATAGTGGTAAAATACTTCTGTCTGATGCTGGAATTGTTTTGCACAAAATGTCAGGGGGAAGGACACCCACAACAGCTCAGCGGTTGTATTCTTGCAAGTTGGATTTGGAAAGCAATCTTATGTTTCCTATAAAGCCTGTTACAGCTGTTTGGGGAGGAGGCTGGGGAAGGGGTCGTGGTTGTTTTTATGCCTGGATTAGTTCCTGAGAAACCCTTTCCATTTGGACAAATCACTGCAGCAAAGAGTTGGTGCAAACAGGACACCAGTGAGCTTACCTGGCTCCTGCTTCCAGCTTGGCAGGAGTCCCAGGGATAAATAAATGCAGTTGCTGAAGTCCAGAAAAATCTACCAGGACCAACTATCAGTGATGTAGGAGCATATTCACTCTACTTTGATGATATCTGACCAAAAAAGGAACAACAGGAGATTGGAGCAGAGGCTTTAAACCAGGATTTTATTTCTTCTGTTGCTGTCGTGCTGCAGCACTACCACAAATTCTGCAGCACAGGGGCCTCAGTCTCCATGTACAGCATTTTCATTGATCCTTATCTGGATGAGCAGCTTGTTTTGCTGCTGGGATTATAATCTTCTTTAAGAGGGTGATCAGCACAACCATGTTTTTTCCTCCAGCACAAAAATATACCTTAATTAAAAATGTTTCTAGGCAGCTGGCACTGGTGTGCAAGACTAAAGGAGCTCAGCACTTCTGTGGAGAGGAGAGGGAATCCCAGTGACAAAAGAGTTTGTAGTTTAAGGTTAACATGAGTGCTGCAAGGTTTTGGGTTTTTTGTTCATGTTCCTTGTAAGTATCATTTAGGATATGACTATCTCAAGAAAATCCTCTTCAAAAAAAAACACAGACCAAATGAAACTGGATCATTTAATTCAAACCTGCAATGTGGTGTACTAATTAGTCTGTAAAAATTAATTAGTCTAAGGAAAACTAATGTACTCTGGACCAAATTCTTTGGTGACTTCAATGGGAGGAGTGCTTGTATACCTGGGGGTGCTGTTTAGATTGCCCTTTGATCTTCACTTCTGGAGCTCAAGTGCCAAACTGAATTAAAAATTCATTCTTAGAGCCCATTTTTAAAATAGAGACAATCATTCCCAGGGGCAGCTGCATCCATTCTGTGGCTGGGGGAAAGATGACACTACAAACCTTGCAGAAAGCAGCCTCACAAGGCTGGGGACCTTGGCAGAGCTAAAATGCAGTGTCAGACCCTGTAGCCCTACTTCTTCCTCCAAATAGACACCTGATTTCTGTTCTCCTGAGAGGAATAGGTGGTGCTGCCTCTTTGTGAAAATGAGAATAAAAGTCAAATCCTGTAAAGAATTGTCCTGTCTTATGTCAGCCTGCTGTGGACATCCATAGTTAAAGAAAATATAATGTCCCACTGCATACAGGCATCTCAGACTTGTCTCATCTAAGGCGATTTGTCAACTGATTTGGTTTTTGATTCTATGTAAATTTTAACTTCTTTTTTTATTGTTCTAAATTATTATTTTTCATCTCCTCCAGTCCCTAAATTTTACCCCATCCCAGGGATGATACCCAAGTGTGACAAATGTAGAATCAGCATTTTGTGTGACAGTGTCCTCATGGGGCAGCAGCCCGTGGTATGGAAGAATAGTGATGAGAATGTTTTAACCCAGTTTCCTTTCAGATTAATTATCAGTTGGGTTTGCAGGTCTTAAATCTCTGATATTAGGCAACTGCCTCCCCTCCCTCAAATGCTGCAATAGCCTATTGTTATATTTTGCAGAATATCAGGAAGGATTACAAATTTGGATATTTATGTAGTGGTAAAGATATTTCACTCTATCATTGGTGCAGTATTAAATACAATCTATCAATATTTGATGCACAGGCTGTCATCACTTTTCTGGGTAATGCTGTTATTCCTGGTTTTCAGATGATCAGAAACACACAGAAATCTCAAAGAAATTGAAGGTCAGCTACCCAAGGGTTTTTCTGTCTCTGTCTGTGTCACTTGTCCCCAGTGATGAAGGGAAAAAGGAACTGGTTGCAAGCTGAGGAGGTTTCTCAGCCCCTGTCCTGGTGTCACTCCCTCGTACTGGGAGCCCTGTCCCAAGTAAAGCTTTGTTTTGTAATCTCAGATTTGTGGTCAGGCAGCTCGGAGGAGGTGGAGGACAAAGTTTCTTCTACAGCAGAAAATGATCCATTACCACGTTGTGTGCTGGGCATGGTGAAGTCAGATGTGCGGGCTGAGACACATGTGAGAATTAATATATTTTCTCAAGGACTGTGACTGACCTAGTAATGACAGTGCTGTCTGTGAATTAACATTTCACTAATGTAAAAGAGCTCCCTTTTTGGCCATACATTTTTTCTGGTATAGCCATTTTATTTATTTGATAAAATGAGCCTTATTTGCTAACTTTTGGGGTGATGTAATTTGAGATCATAACTCTCTTCTATCCAATGAGTATCAGGTTGGAGTGATTTGGGTGATGCTCCCATCTACCCTGCAGAATCTTGGTTCAAGGGCTTCCCTCTTCTCTTTTGGCAGATAAAGTATTGGATGCTGATCCAAAATCTTAGGCGAATGATCCTTTTCTTCCTTCACATATCTCCTCAGCTGCTGAGCAGCTGAAGAGCTGACAGAATTAAATTACATTGCTGCTGCTGCTATTAACAAAGAGTAAAGAGAAACTGTTACATCTGGCTCCACTTCTTTGCCAGAGTCTTCATTTAATTGTTTTCTAATTTGAAGAAAACCACAAATGACAAGATGAAACTGCTAGAAATGTAAATACAAGAGTCAAATTGCTCTTGTCAGATTTCTAGTTCACAAACCATGGTAATGTGATTCTGCATATCTGACCAACAAATAAGGGTCGCAGCCGGTGGATGCTGTTGATTTCTCTGTCGAAAATTTCAGTCCCCTCACTGACAGTCACAAAAATGTTTAGTTTGAAAGAACATGGAACATGCTGGATTGCAGAAACCAGCCTGACAGCTGCAGATTCCTTCAGTGCATGCTCTAGGACAGCATTCCTTGGCAGTAAATGGGGAATTTAGATGGAGCTGGGCTGGAAAAGGTTTCATTATTTATTCTCTGCCACTTCTAAAATAATTTTTTCCCCTTCTCCTTTTAGTCAGGTAGTGGTGAAATGTATTTGAAGAATAAATAAAGTTTCACAGACTGTAGTATGAAGGGTCATCCTATTTCTAAATGCAGGATCATAAGCCAGTATTTATGCTGAATTTTTTTTTTTTTAAACAGTACCATTAGTCAAAGATTTTTCTCTAATAAATCTAAAAAAAGTTTCATTCTCACATAAGAAATTCATAGCAAAGTATTCCTGAACAGATTGTTGGTAAAAAATAAAGTGCATCCTTCAGAAAATCCTTATGAAGGGTGAAGTCCACCAAGTTTTAAAATGGTCTGTTATTCAAAAATAAGAAATTATCCACTAAAAACCAGAAATGCAAACAAAATCTGCAAGCTAAAGTTTCTTTTCCAATTGATGTCTGGCACTTAGAAACCGTCACAGTCCCGAGCTCCACTGGGCAGGTTTACACAGTCAAACAGCAAAATCAATCCCCACTCAAGGGTTCCCTGGCTGCAAGAATTCCCCAGGTAACGTGAGGATCCTTTATTCCTTTACAAATCCGCCGCAGCCTATCAGCACTGGCAGGGGCTGGCGGAGACTGACCCTTTGTGAGGCGTCCCCACCGCAGCTTTGAATGCCACGGTTGGCCAAGAGGCCGAACCTCATCCATTCCCTTTGAAGCTGCCCCACTGGGGAGCAGAAGGAGCTCAGTGGGCCGATCCCTGTCTGCTGCACGGGTCAGCTGCCAGGGCGCTCGCAGGGACAGCTCGCCGGGGCTGCAACGGCGTGCACAGAGGGTCATCAAAACGCTGCTCTCCCAATGTCGTGCTCAGAAGGTCACCAAGATGCTGCTTTTCCAATGTCGTGCTCAGAGGGTCATCAAAGTGCTGCTTTCCCAGTCTGCTGGGGTTGGGGTTTGTTCGGAGCTTCGGGGCTCTCGCGGCGGAGCTGAACGTTGCTCGTGATGTGACTGAAACACGGGGCTGTGAGAGAGGAGCAGAGCCCTGGGGAGCAGAGGGGAGCGCAGCCAACGAGCACCAGTAGAAAGTGCAGCTGTCACAGAAGAGAGAGAAGTTAAAAAGGGAAGGGGAAAAAAAAGCCTTGACTGTCCCTCCGGGGCAGGGGCTGCTGTCGTTCCAAATGCCGACAGCTTTCCAAACCTAAACCAAAGCTATAAAATATGAAATATAATGAACAAAAGTTGGCACCCACCCATGTGTAGCTGTCAACCTAATAAAAACAAAATTATCTGGCAGCTGGCACTTGGGTGCTGGGAGATGCCAGCTCTGGACTCCTGCAGAATAGGTCTTGTCTTTGCCTTCTACTTCTGGGTGTTTGCTGGATTGTAAAATGTGCACCAGAGGGTGAGGAAAGAGTCATCTCCATGCTAAGGCTGACCTTGGGCATCAAACTGAGCATCTCCAAACTGTGTGTCCTTCACATTTTCCTGCTTAGAGAGGACAAACAGAAAGGGAGTGTTGGGGACTGAATGTTACTGTGTTTTGGTTCCACTTCCCCCACCATTTATTTGTTAAGCACTAGAGTAAATTGTTGAACTGGCCACAGTGAGTGGAACTGACTCATTTTGGTGGGGTCAATTCACAGGTTTGGTGGCACAAAGCTGGCCAAGGACATAACCCCAGATCAGGGCTCTGGGTAATTTTCAATAGCAAATCTCAAAAATTAAAACAAGCTATTATGAGAACATTTAGGAGTCATACAGAGTGGGACTCAAGGGGAGATGGAGTGACCAATCTTTCCCTATACCAGTGTTAGGGCATGCACTGATTCTCTCTATATTAATAATTACATTTGTGCAATAAGGGGGATGAGTAGGTCAAAACTGCTGTTGGTGACACCTCTCCATCTCCAGTCTTTGAGAGTCAGGAGGTAGATTTGACTGGGTTAGGTGTCATCACATCACCTCTGGTGTGAAGGGCGCTGAAGGACCAGGCACTGATCTGGACTTGATGTTCCAGAGGAAGTTGAGGGACATTTGGCATTCTCCTGGACTGGGGCATCTCATGTAGTTTGTTCCAAATCACATCTCACGGGTGTGGAGGAGCCCATCGGTGACTGAAAGCAGCTCAGGTAGGTGGGGATGAGCAAAGGATTTATTCCCTTTGGGGCCTGCACCAGGGCTGAAACGTGAGCCCGGAAAAAATCAGGGGCTGCATGACTCTTTAGGCAAGGAAGATTTTTAAGAGCAGCATGTGCCATTTGGGAAGCAATCAGACTGAGACATTGCCTTCCAGCCTCACTGGGGAGTCTGGCTCCCAGCTCTGGCTGAGGCAGACTGCTTTCCAAGCTGACACCAGCAGAGAGAGGTGCCATGTGTGGGAGGAATCGTGGCAAACCCGGGCCTTAAACTCCAATGCAATCCTGAGATATTATACCTGCTTTGCGCCCCCACACTCCAGGAATAAATAGCTACCTTCAATTGCATTGCAGGCATTTCTTTTTCTTTTTAACATTTTCTCTGAAAATTGTTCCTCATTACAGAGAATCTACCTTGAGCGTGTCTCACTCTTCACAAATTGCTGGGTGGACTCTCCTGTGAATCACCCCTTCTATAGGTTAGAAAGTATTTGTTGATTTTTATGAAGGGTGGTCTCCTGATACTTAGTGCAAACAGTCCATCCCTCAGGTACCTGACACTCATGGCAAACAGAGAAGACTTTTGGTAAAGGGCAGTGCCCGGCAGAGTGGAGGGAGCATGTGGTTACAGACATGGTTGTAACTTGGTTACATGTGAGGGCACAGAGTGGAGCTTTCCCATGGCAGGAATGCCACCTCTGCAGATCCTTTGCTTGTCTTGGCCATGCTTTAGGGGTCTGGAACTTGCTCCTCTTTTATCAAAATAAGTTTCTTCTCAGCTGCTGTGAATCTGTCAACCATCCCCTCCCAGCATTCTGTGGCACTGAGCGAGCCTGTACCACTGGTCCCACACTGGCTGGTGGGCTCTGATGGGGATGGAGGCAGCAGGCCTCCCCATCAGAAAGGCTTTGTACTGTGCACATCACTTGTATGGGTCACCACAGTAAAAAGAAAACCAATTCTCTGCTGGCAGAATTTGAGAGGATCTCCTGGTGTCGTTGTGTACTACAATATTTGCATTCAAGGCTTCCCAGTTAAGGGAATTTTGTGAACATTGTCTCTTGAATCTGAAGTAAATATGGCACTCAGAGAGCGGCCATGAATTACTGCTCCTCTCTCCTCTGAAACACATCCCCCGTGTGCACACCCACACAAGCACACGTAACCCTAGCTGGCTATTTAGGAACATTTGCAGGACCCCAGAGGTCTTCGTGGCTGAAAGGAAATTTTCATTACAAGCGATCTATGTGAAGACACAATTTGTCATAGCCAGCCTCCGAATGGTTCGCTGCAACACACGTAAATAGGTGTGCTACGCACTGTTTATCTGGCTCTTATGCGTAATTAAGGTTGTTGTAGAAAGATTTGCTTCCAAATCCCTCTGCCTGTGGGTCTGGGAAATGTCTGCTAAGATCCTGCTTCCTGTCACTCATTGCAGTGGGGAGGCTGCTGGAGTTTGCTCTTGTGTATCAATTATATATCTTGTGTCAAGATAATAAAGGAGCAAAAATGGAAGTGTTTGTATAGCAAACACGAAGATCCAAGAGAAGTTACAAGGCCAGCTAATCTGGGTTTAAACCATGCATCCTTTGCATTTACTGGAGTTTTAAACAGTAACCATGTAACTCCTTTCTTCTGACTCCCGACACAATCTGTGTTTTTTTCCCAAAAGATATGATGCAGACCCCAGTGAAGGGAATTTTGACATGGATATCAGATATGAAATATTGCCAGCAAGGGTGACCAACCACTACAACTTGCTCTCTTGAGATGCAGGAGACATTGCTTCCATGAGATGCTGGTCTCATTTCAGCCATTTAAAAATACTGTGCTCACGCTGAGGTATCCCAAAAGGGTTAGTGGTGAGACAGACACCCCCAGAGTCAGTACAGCCAATCCGTCCTGAAATTATTGCAGAAACACCTGCTTTTCTCCACAGACTACTTCAGGAGACCTAAGGAGTAATTTAGAGCAGACAGTTGACTTTTGGAGAGCTGTATTTATATTATGTTGCGTTTGTCTTGCCCATCAAGGCTTTCCAAGACACGCTGTGACTGCAGCCCTGCCTGGATCACCGCAAGCTGTGGAGTGTGCAATGCAGGACATGAGCCTGGATAATCCTAGTTTGGATAACCTCAATGGTTCCTTCTTCCCTTAAAATCTCCAATTTGAAGGCAGGGTCTGGACTGCAGCACAGAGTGTGAACAGCCCGTTGCATGAGCCAGAAGCGAAGGAGCAGACGTGTGATGCACAGAGGTGCTGTCTGAAGCTGCAGATGCTTTTCCAGACAGGAGATGTGCACATGGGGAGAGCTCAAACAATAGACCATTCAGGAAGGTCTCTCTGGGACAGCTCGTGGGCTGTTTTGCCTGCAGAATCTCCTCTGGAGAAGATAGTCTTTCCACACTCTTGAGAGATTGAGACAGAGTAATGCCACTAAAACAATGCCTCACAAAGACCTTCTAGGGAGGTTCCTCTTGAGCCTTATTTGAAATGTTAGAAGACCAAATTTTTGTGTGTGTTTTCGTTCTAATGATACATTCTTGCAAGGATTCAGTCTGTCATCAGAGGGTGTATGAAATTCCCTCTGACAATTATGGGGGTTCCACCCACAG
>VWZN01022516.1:662-18030 GCA_013396955.1 Regulus satrapa
AGTTCTTTATTATTAAACTGCATTTTACTTTTTTATAACTTTTTATAATTGACCACAGAAAACTAATAAAGCATTAATTAGCTGCACTATCAGCGATTTGTTCATTGAAGGAGTTGGGACTGCTGCATCAGAAACTCTAATAGCATAGAAATTCCTTTGACATAGAGTACCTATAAATCATACCTTAAATACAGTTATTTTTGCCATTTTAGAAAATGTCAAAAGTGTCAACTTCAGATATAACACTTAGCAATGACTATTTTAGTAAATTGACTCAAAATACATTTTATTCCCTGACAGGGGAACATAGTATGATTCATGATAAAATGGAAAAATTTGAAGACAAGAAAACAGCACCAAGAAAGAATGATCAAAGACAGGTATCATAGCTGTGACAAAGGCAGAGTGTGAGATGTAGACACTCTGTTAATAGGTTTATTTGGAAGTCAAGAAACATATGCATAAAAGCAGGAAAATATGATTACACCAGAGCATGGAAAAGACAATAAGATTCTTAATCCAAAGTTATAAATCTGTGATCAGCTAATAAAAAGTGGTCCAGCAGAATAGTTTAAATGTCTACATTCATATAGACAAATAGAAAAATAGGGGAGCATTTTTTCCCACCCTTGTGGAATGGGCATGACAATAGTAATGTCTGAATTTTGAAGATCATGGTGATATGAAGGTTATTTGCAGACCCTAACAATGCTAAGAGCAGCCATTTCTGGGTCATATTAAGTCCCAACCAAACAGTTTAGATCCCACATGGATCATGCCTGATAAGGGATACAAAGAAAGGGTTACCAATACAAAATCCCTGAGCTCTGCTGGAACCTAAGTTTTCAAAATAGGGCAGAATGTGGTTGGAAACAAAAACATTATTTTTACATACTCTGTTACCTTTGTCCACATCAGCCTTCTCAAGGCAATAGCAGAGCATAATAGCATGACCTTTAAAATCACCCTTTAGAGGGTGTCTTACTGCTTCCTAACCCTTGCAGAACAAAACTTAATCATTTTTTACCCTCTGCATTCAGTCTGGAAGTTATCATCTTTGTTTATGTCTTCTGTAACAAGTACTGTGGTGCAACAAGAGTGAGCCCATTGAATAAACCAAGGGTTGGGGGGACACCGCTGAACAGTGGGGACCCCACAGTGTGTAGAAGATTTTGTGTCAGATCAGTTTTTTAGTCTGGTCCTGGTAACTGATGGCCTATTAGTACCTGATACACAAATCTGATGTACATGCCCTTGTACAGCTTCACCCTAAATGCATACAGGGCTGATACTGTGAAATATTTATTACTTATGTATGGGGGCCATGGAGAGTCTAAAAGATTTTTTTCTTTAATATAGGCAAAAAGAAATAGCACAGCGAGGAAATTACCTTACACAAGTTTGATGGGAACTACTTCTCATTTAAATGGGGCCAAAGAGGAGAAGCAAAGTGGAATCCCTTCTGATAGTTGCAACCTCTCTTTAAGTCAGTAGGAAAGGCTTTTAGAGCAGTGCAACCCAAGAGTGGGGCAGAAGACAAAGAAATTGCCACAGCAGGGACAGAAAATAAGTTGAAGATCCTGTTTAGACTCCCTTTCTAGAAATGCACTAGTCTATGGGAAATCAAATACCATGGCAAGAGTTGGAAAATTGAAAAGTTCTGATTGTCCGGACTTCAGAACCATAAGTAGGATCTGGATTTGATCCTAATTGGAAAAATCAATGCAATCCTTCATGCTTAGAGAAGGAAAAGACCAGCAGAGAAAGAAGTTTCAGCCATATAAGCCTCTGCCTCTGGGACCTTACCTGTATTAAAAAATGAGGCATAAACAATCTTCATTCTAAAATATCACTATGTTTCCTTTAAAGTGGCACCCATGAGGAATTACCAGTGAGAACAGCTTTTTTTTTCTTTTTTTCTTTTTTTTTAAAGCAATTATTTTTGCATCTGCATACAAATTTTATGTAGAAGCAAACATCTTTCCCTCAGTAGGGAAAGAGCATCATTGCAGTACAAAGAGAAATATTACAATGAAGATTCCCTGGTTTTCATAAAATTGTTTCTGAAATGCTTGTGAGCATAAATACAATCCTCTCAATTAAACTATTTCTCACTTATATAAGCACATTTTGACAAAAGTAAAACCTCCTCTCCAAAGGCAATGAAAAAATTAGAATGAAGCTGGTTTTGTCTTTGGTATTTTGACATGGAAGGAACATATTAATAAATTCTGAATACAGTTCTGAATGTTATTGTTGCTGCTGTAAGAAGTCCCTTGGTTAGCTTGATGCCGTCTTTGCTTAGACTTTATTTTGAAGCATTGCTCAAAATAAGAAATGTCTTTTCATGCTACAAAAGGACGCAATTGACTTCCCAACATTTCTCTACAAATACAGGAAGGGTGTTGAATTTGAAACCTTAAATATTAACAATATTGAACATCTTATTTTCAATTCTCAGTTTTAGAAGACAGACATCAAGCAAAAGATTCCTTCTGAGGTAGAAGATCCAAAAACAGGAGCTAAAATTTTATCCTCAGCATAAAGGATATCCCTACCCCTAGAAAGTTGATAGAATAGAAAGCTGAAGGAATCACAGAGGTTCTCTCAAACCCCAAAAACGAGCAGAATGCCAGTTGCTTGTAACAGTCTGACTAACAATATTTATGAGAAATATTTCATGTGTTTCTAGGGGTTTTACTTGTGGTACATACATAACTGGGGGCTTGGAAAAAAGGAAATTAGGGCTTCATATGAGAGAAAGGCTGGGTATAAGGTGCCTGCTGGGATGAGCATTGGTGGAGAAAGAAATGCAGGCATTCTTGAAGCTTCAAATTAAACACCAGGTACAGTATAAATCCTAGTTTATATGTCATCCTGCAGAAAGTATCTGGAGATTTCAAAATGAGGGCTTTTTTTCTCTCCATCATTCTGAGTGCAGACAATTAGTTTGGTGGTGGCATTACTGACAGTGCTCCATCACAGAAAATCTATGCTTTACTGATGTGACTTTTGAAACAAGTTTTTCATTAAAAGATATGCAATAGGTACAGTACCAGAAACTGAGCTCATCTGGGAAAATTTCTGTTGTCTTATGAATAAATGTAAGCAAAAACTCTTTTCAGCTAATTAAAATTTTCTGGATATTTTGGAGATCTGCTTATAGTTGGGGTTATTTTTTGGGTTTTTGGGGTTTTTTTTGTATTTTTGGTGGGTTTTTTTGGGTTTTTTTGGGGGTTTTTTTTGTTTTGTTTTTTTTTAGTCCGCAGTCAATTATATTATTATCTCCTTAATATTCCTATGCAGATCTGATGATGATGCAAAATAATGCCCTTTGAACCTTGCTTTGATAAAGGTTGTGGTAGTTCATTACCTTTCCAAATCAGGCCACTTTCGTAACTGCATCGTTTCAGGGTATATGTCAGAGGCTGTCTTGAACTGAAAATGTGGGTTCTAAAATGCTGTGTTTGCTACTGGGTCTCTGCCAAACTCCACATAATAGATCCAGATAAACAATAGTGATGGGAAGAGGGGAGAAGAAATATCTGTCGACCGGCACAATTAATAATTGGGTTTTCCAACACACTCTAAAGGTGGAGAGATCCAAATGTTGGCCAAGAAAAGAAATCAGAAAAAAAAGTTAAAAGTAGAGAAAAGCCAATGTCAAACACCCCTGAACATTGTTTTTAAACCCTTTTGTTCTCATAGGTTACTTTTGTTTTTATTATTTTGAGTATTTTAAGCTGCTTTGCACAACTAATTTTGGACAAATGAACAAAATAAATTTCAAAGTAGATTCTACTAATGTTGAAGTTTAACAAGTTTTCTAATCTAGGGTTCTTTTTTATATTCTTGGAAAATCCAACATCTAGAAAACAAAAGGTACATATTGATCTTATCAGGACATGAAATGAAAACTCTTGAAAGACTGAAAATTCTTATTACTTTTTTCTGTAATATGCTGAACATTTTGTCACAAACACCTTTTTTAAAAAAAAATTACATTAGCTCTGTATTCTACTTCTCATGCATCTATTATAGTCAATATCAATATTCAGCATTTATGAATCCTGACTTGGCAATGCTATACTAACTCCTACCTCTATTTGTGCCCACTTAACATGAGATATTCTGCATGTACACGTATAATAGCAGATACATGTTCTAGCCTTCCTGGACAGTCAACAGAGAAGGATGGCTCCAAAGAAATTATATTGAATGACATTTCATGGCTTGCTGTGAAAGGGAAGCTGGAATTGGCTTCAAACTAGCATTCATCCAAAATTCTACTGCATTATTTAAGGGAGCCCACAGACTTGAAGAAGACAACAAGCTACTGTTTACACAGATTCGAGGTAGCTGTCAGACCTCAGGTAGCTTTCTCTTACCTAATATTTCACAGTCCATTGTCTAACCATGACTTGTTACAGCTTCCTGGTACAGCAGGAAAGCCACACTCTCCCTTCAAAAGGTGTGATTAATTTATTCCAGCTTGTGCTTTCATCTCCATGCACTGGCCTGGGCCATGAAGTGGGAGTAGATACCCATGTCCTTGGTACCTTCAAATCCCTGCCCCATGGTAAGCCTGCCTCTGGTCGTCATGACCTTATTTGAGTTTAGCACAGAACCTAGGGGTTGTATTACTCAGTTCTCAGAAATATACTTTTCGCCTCAGACCTAAAAGCAAAACAAAAAACAAACTAACAAAACCAAAAATTCCCAAAACAACAATTAAAAAAAAATAAACCAAATTTTTAAAAAATTTAAAATTAAAAAAAACCCACAAAACACTATTGCAACTTGCAAGGCTTTGCCTTCAGAAGAAATCTCATGCCCCAGAAGCAAATATTACTTGATGTAAATACAGACAGGCACTTTTATGTAATTGAGCTCAGCACAATTAACAGAGGATATTGCTATTAATGTGCTGTAGGAAGAAAAAGTACTTCCCAAGCACCTAACAGCAACATGTTGTGATCCATGGATATAAATGACCAAATAAAATGAAAGGATATAAAAATGTCACGGAAACACCAGCCATAATCTAATGTTGTCAGTGCACTGCACACACACCTTGTAATTACTAACACATTTGGCCTACAAATATATTTTAGACAGGGGAGTCCACCACTTCTGTACCTTTTTTGCCTAAGCTGCTTTTGATCCCTAAGAATTGATTTAAACTCTTCCATCACTTCCTCTGCCCAGTGAAATAATGATGAGTTGATATCACAGGGTGAGAGGGAAGGCAAATGGGGGTATTTACACACATGCCAAGCAGATCTACTTGCAAACTTTCAGTAAATTAAGTAACACAATAAAAGTCCTAACCTGCTGGAAGCATTTTAAGCTCTTCTCTTTTCCTCACAGCTTCTTCTGACACACACGCTTCTCCTCCTTTTGTGGCATTAAACTGCTTTTCCACTTCCTTTTCAACAGTGGGAATACTTCCCTTATGGGTGTCAGGATCTTTTGGGGAGGTCAGAGGTTGCCCTGCAGAGGAAATGACAAGCTGTGAAATGTAAAAGAACAATTCCTTCCACATGTTTCCTTGCTCCAGGAGCAGTAAAGGGTTGTCGGCTAGCATCACCACGGGATGGGACAGGCCCTTGTCTTAGCAGTCCTGTCAAAACTAATTTACAATTAAAGACCTGTGCAACTGTTTAAAGCTTTACAACCCTGGCAAGTTTCAAGGACTGCTGAAGCTAAGTGGTACAAACCAACCTTACTATTAACAGCCAGGAAGACAGACAGAAGGAGGACAGACCAAAAAACTAAATTGTACAGTAACCAGAAAAAATTGTACACCTGAAAATTATCACTATGTATAATATTTATTTCTGTTATAAGCTCGTAGTCTGAGAAAGGTATTTCAGTGGTTCTAAGTTTTCTTCTTGTTGATGCATAGGGCACAGGAGCCACATGCACTGCTGTTAGACAGCAAACTTTATAAGGGGAAAGAAAAAATTAAGTGCAAGGGAAAAATGAGATATTTGTTCATTTTTTTAAAAAATTAGTCTCCTTAAAACCATTCTCAAAGAGCTGCTTTTTTTTNCTTAAAACCCTTTCCAAAGCGGTGTTTTTTTTTTTTTTTTTTTTTTTTTTTTCTCCCATAGTAGAACATCAGGGGTACTAGTGACAAACAGACTTTCTGGAAAGATTTTAGACTCAGAAAATCTGCATGTAGGTGTTTAGTCCAAAAACAGCTGAGGTAGTGGAAGTCTTTCTATGTGATAAATCTACCCAGCAAAGCAATAGCAGCAAACATTTCTGCTAGCCCAGACACAGAGAGCAGTATATTCATGCTAATACGACACTGTACCAGTTCTATTACAGCAAAACCATCCTGCTGCTGGGACCGAACTAGCCTGGCTACCTTTGAACACTTTCCCTCAAAATCTTTCTGATAACACCTCTCTCCCAGCATAGTCAGGCTAAGTAAAATTCCTTTCTTGATTTCATACTGCAGAGTTTGGGATAATTATTGCTTTTAAAAAAAATGCATAGCTGGTCATGACTCTTTAGGCTCACCAAAAATACACAAAATTTAGCACTAAAAAAAAATTTTAAAATACTGCTTCAGTACCCTAATCCTCAGAGACTGTTCCACCTTATACTTTATAAGCACCCTTTTTAGGCCTTGAGTGCACATCAATATACTCTGGTTACAGTGCTGAGCATAACTTCAGGACTTAAAAATTAACAACTTTAAAGTAGCATGAATAAGTAAACTGGAATGAGAAAATTTTTCATTTGGTTCTAAAAACTACAGTGGACAAGATCATCCCTAGCTTTCCTGTTTTATCTTTACTTGCCTGTTTCATCAGATCACTAGTTCAGATGGGCGCAAATTGGTGTTTGTGCGTCAAGTCAGATCAACAGCACAGCTGCAAAAGCAAGCATTTGGATGAAGGTTTCCAACAAATGAGGAGCCTTGCTTTCCAAGTGAACCTGTGTCTGACCTAAAAGTGTGTGGGTTGTAGGACTAATATATGAGTGCTGTCCATACACTTTTCTGAGGATAAAAGGGCTGCCAATTCCAAAAGATACTGTTTTCCTGACATTTTGCACATGTGAATCCCCTCTTCCTGTGGATGCTAGTCAAAAGGGGTCTTGCTGGATTTCACTGTGAGAATGTTTTCTTGAAGGATTTGTATATTTAGTGTCTATATGGAGACTCACAGTTTTGAAGATTTAATGCATTTTAGAAGTCATTTTTACTTAAATCCAAGCCTTCCAAGGCAACATCCCTGGTACTTGCATCAAATTTTCTTACCTAAGCTCTTTCTACTAAAGTTGCTTACCACCATTTACCACCATTCATAGAACAGCAAACAATGAATTTTACTCAGAAATTTTCATGTATTCTCTGACAGGGACCATTGATCCTGTAAGGGGCAACAGATGAACAGCAGAATATCTTCCTAAGAAAAGCAAAGGGGGTGGCAAAAGCAGATGTCTTCTGCCATGAACCTCTTAGAGAATCAAAAGATTGGAGAGAAGATATGGTTTGGACTGAGACATGCCAGATCTGATAATGTGCATCTGTGTTCTGCAAAGGAGGTGGAATGGGAGGCATTATGTTGCATTTCCCTGCGTAGCACTCTAGACCAAGAGCCTGTGCAGCAGGAAAGAGCTTTACCTAGCCTACATGAAGCTGTGGCTTAAAAGAATAATGTAGCCTGAAGTTAATGGAAATAATATGAAGGTTCTGTTTTAAACTTCTAAAACCAAGACAAACTTGAAGTGAAGGCTAAAACACCATCTCCTAACCTGCTTTATTTTGCTTATATGTTGCAGTACCACATATGGTATTGATATATAAGATCACTCACTATTTAGACTACTGCAGTAGAGTGAGTTATAGAGCACCCGTCTTCATTTAGACTGTTCTTGCTTTCTCTGGTTTGTGTCTCAACCTTAATGTCACTCTAACAGAGCTTTCCCCTCCCCATCCCAGTTTTTGGTCTTTTAACAGATATAATATTGTATTTATAGGGCATATCAATGTGCGACAGCTTGCCACAGATCATAAACACATTTTCTGTTGGAAATGTTGAAGTTGTGATTTTCACCATGTGATCTCCAGTTCCTTAAGGTTTGTTCCTTTAACTGTAAATAGCCAGAAAGTCATCAAGCTAGCATTTAATAAACTTTTAATTTGAAATGGATTACCACATGTTGTGTTTGTTTACCCATTATTAAATCTCTTAGCAACATATCACCAGCAGAAATAGCATACTGTAGCACTGCATAGATACATTAAAAACAAACCCATGGGGGATATTGGCAGCTAATAATATCTTTAAAGAATGCTCGAAGGAATATAAATAAATATAAGCAATATCAAAAATTATTCCTAAAAAATTTTTTTGTGCAAATCTGTTTGGCAGGAAAATTACAGATCTTCCATTATCACCTTATTGGCAAATTTCAGAGGTCTACATGCAAAATAGGACATACACTAATGCTCTTTTCCAGTTCTTAAAAACATGTCATTCTTGACTTTTCAAACTGAGCATCACCAGTTTTTCCAAGTGTTTCTAGAAAGCATGACCTATTTAGCTGAACCCTCTATGTGCATTTCCAAATGCATGTGGAGATTGATGGTGGGACCAAAAAAGTTTGATCTATTAAGAGTTTCTCCATAATTCTCCACTGCTGAAAAGAGTTGCCTGAAATTCTGGCTTTTGGATCCACTATTCATGGTTTGCTGCATCTCAAAGCAACTTAGCAGATATGTAGAAAATATATGACAACAAAAAAGACCTTAATCCTCAGTATAGTGCACAGTATAGTTACACCTCCATGCTTCTCTTATCAGGGTGGTTATATAAAAGCCTTTTGATCACAGTACAGTTGATGCTTAGCCTAAAAGCATCTCAGGGCAAACTTCATTTTGTTTATCTCTTAAATCACCACTTAACTGTCTGAAAAATACTTCTCCTGGACTCTTTTCAAGTTATGCTTCCAACTAGAGCTGCCCTAAATGATCACTGTTTATGTGTTCTCTTTTTTTTCCTTTCCATAGCCTCCCCTTTCTCCTCCTGCACCATCTACAGTGCATCACTACTGCTGTTCTCAAATACCTATGGAACCTCTGTCCTGAAGAACTAATTCTCTGTTTCAGATCTGCACATAATATTCACCCATACACTATAATCTATGGGTTAGCTGAATGCTTCAGTTCATTAAACAAGAGGGACTATAGAAATATCTGTATAGCAAAAAAAAAAAATTTTTTTTCATGGCAGTTTGATCCCACATGCTAAAAAAGAAAAGAACAACACCATCTTGCCATTCTTCTCATCACTGGATTTCTACCAGTAGAGGAGCAATTTATGAGTCCATTGCAAATATGGTCATTTGTGTCCTCACTGCAGCTACATCAGAAGGTTCACAGAGGCCAGGGAGGATAAGTCTAAAAGGATGATTCAGTGACTTTGTTCAGAAAGCTTCTGGGGAGGTCTGCTGTACACAAGCAAATTATAATTATCCTTCCTATGGGTTATCACTTGATTGAGTCTTAACAGAATTTCAGGGAAGGAGCATAAGGCATGCTTCTGATGCCAGAGCTATCTCACTGCCAAACCTGAAGTCCTTGCTGTAGCCCAGGGAGGTGTTAAAGTTCTTCCAGAAGTACACAAAAAAAGCATATTTCTCTTTTCTCTTCCTGTAAGCTTGGTGCCATAAACAGCTGAACTGTTATTGCTGTGACATTCCAAGCCTTATTCAGCCTTAAGCATAGGCCAGAATGGCCATTCCTTCCTCAGCAATGAGTCTGGTTTGAATTTCTCACACCTGAAAACAAAGTTAAACCACCTTAATATAAAGAGTCAGAGTACTCCTGCTATTACACATGTTGGACCCATATCTGAATGCAGAAAATCTAGCCTAACAAGAACAATAATGACTAGCCAAAATTGAAATGAAATTATGGGTTGATCCAGAGAAAACCTGAATGTAAACATCAAAGTTTGAATCCATCACCTCGTGGTCCAGACTGTACAACCTTTTCCGAGACAGCATTCTTTTCAGTAGTGCTTGAACACATGAGAAGTTCAGGTGGCAGATGAACACGCATACCATGTGTATTTTGCTTATCCAAATCCTGTGGTAGTTTAATTATCTATTAGGAAAAAAAAAAGAAAAAAAAGGAAAAAAAAAGAAAAAAAAAAGTTTTTTGAATTCTGCAAAGACAGAACATGCTTATTGTACACTGTTTGTGAAGCCTAGCAGTCCAAGATGTTGCTATAGGAATTTTAGGATGTTCTTGCTTCTCTGTGCTCTGTTTACATTTTCTCCCATATAATTTTCCCATGTATGTCTTCCCCATGCTTACTGCTTAATGTAAATGGGAGATGAGCCACAATCCAATGTCAGAATCAAAAAGAGAAACATAGAGAAAATGAAACAATTTTTTAAAAATACAAACCTGAAAGTAGAGATTACATAACCAATTATCCAAGTCCTGAGAAATAAAATTTTCAATTTTTTTGAATTGGTCAATTTTGGAGTCATAATGGCCTCTGAGGAAAGGACACTTAAATTTTCCCTCCAAAGCATTAAAACTGTTATCACATAAGGGAAAAGCTCCCCATCCCACTTCTTGATCAATCCAGGTGAAGGTGCCACGAAGAAGGAAGAGTTCAAATAGGAGTACTGTGCCTGGTTTCATAGCTTTTCTTTGTGGTAAAACCTAGGAAAGGGAGAAAAAAGATTTGTTACAAAAACATTACAAGGGAACTCTTTTATCATATAAAGCTCTACAAATACCTTTGGTCCAATTTTGCACACTAAAGCAATTAACAACTCTTCTCAAAAATCATATATTTGAACAATTTTCCACTCCAACAAAAAAATGCTGCACTTTTTCTTGTGCGTTTATTTTATTGTTCGTTTTTTGGGGTTTTCCCCTTGGCTTTCAGGAAGCATTAGGTTTCTGTCTTTATTTACCTGTGGTGGGAAAACAGTGCCGCCAGAAATCTTTAAGACAAAGTAACAAACCAACTTGGAAATCTGAGGTATCCCTATGAGAGTTTGCTGAGATTCACCACTGGATTCATTCTGCAGCAGCTTTGGAAAGTTCATCCAAACACCCAACAAGAGCACTTGCAAACTTGCTCCTCACTGAGTCACAGACTCTTCTCCATCCACTTGTGGGAGTGATGTTGGTACTTAATAGCTTTCTTCCTTTAATTTAAACTCTTAGTGAAAAGTATGTGAACCTCAGTGTCAGGTATAAAAGGATTTTGAGGTAAGAAGTTTTCAGAGAGAACTGGCAAACACAGTTTACACTTTTCATAAGATAGGTATAAATATTCTGAGCAGCTTGGAAGTGTGGAAAAGGGTTACCGAAATGCCTTGGGGCCTGGAGCAATTGTGTTCTCATGGAAAATACTTAAAATCTAGTGGTGAAGAAACATGTTGAAATAATGAACTTATGTAAATTCCTCTGTAAGGTTTTGGCGGGTACATAAGAAAGAATGGTAAGCACAAAGAAAAATAACTCTGGTCCTATGCCACATTTTTAACAGTTTTTTGTTTTGGTTTGGTTTGGTTTGGTTTGGTTTTGGTTTATTTTTTTAATTAAAGTATGCATTGATCCAGGTCTTGTTGAACAATTCTAATACATTCAAAAGGACAAATAATAGAAAACCCTCACAAAAGCTAGAACATGGAAGATGACTACCATCATATCCAGGCTAACAACTATGAAGAGTAGTCACCTTGGGGACAAGGGGAACAAATACATCAGCTACACCCCTCACACAGTGAAACATCTGCTTCACCACTGCTCCTACACACTCTCCTGAGAGAACTGTGACTGCCTAATCTCTTAAATAAACAATCTCGTATGCTTCTTTAATAGAGAAAAATTTCTGTTATTTGCATGTTTTTCATGTTTTATTGTTCCCATTTCAGTCCTCACAGTTCATAGCAGCAAGTGCCTTGGTACACTTGCCTGCCCAACATTACCATGCCCTCCAGCCAAGGCCGAGAAAGAGGAGCCTTTTCTCCTCTCATCACTGATAAACAAGGCCACAATACTCAGGAGCATCCTCTCACTCTGAATATCCTGTAGGATACACCTCAGTACTTCTTGGAAGCCAAGAAGATGACCTCTGAACAGAAGAAATCCATTCAAAACCAATCACCACTATGAACAGCCAAAAATGCCAAATTCTCAAAAATTTAATTCTTAAATTAGCAGGGATTTCCTCAATCAGACGACATTGTGCAGACAATAATCATCCACAAATCTTTAGTTTCAAACATTTCTGTATGTAAGTACACACCTCAACACAGCTCATTCTTGATGTGTCTATTTGAATACAAGCATCACTTCTTTTATACTCCTGACAGCATAGTAGCTATGATAACAAGCATAACTTAGGTGCAGCCAAGCTTTTTGTCTCCTTTTCTGAAGCAGGAAGCACCAATAAATGCCACATTAGGAGATGACAAGTGCTCACAGTCGTGCTGCATTCTAAAACTTCTTTTGAAGAGGTGAATATAAATTATTATTTCTAATAATATGCCTTCCTTCTTCAAGTTTTATACTGTGATTAGATAGCAGCAAAGTAATTTAAGGAAATATTTTTAAATTATAAATATTGTCATTATTATGTATGTGTACTTTATATTAATTATGTAAATATATTCTAAGACTTAGTGTAGGCTTAAAATGAAACAGAAGCATCTGTTGAAAAATGCCATAACCCTGTGGCAGCTGCTATTAAACCATTAACAGTATCAGGTTTCATTTAAACCAGATTTACCATTTTCTGTAACAGCCCGTGGGAAAGCTAAAAACATTAGGCACAAATTACTGACAAAAGAGATCCTTAATCAAGCCATACATTTCATTTGGCTAGCTGGGTGCTAGATAGTAACCTCTGTGCTACAAATTAAAGGTGATGGTTACAAGGCTGTGATCAAATACAGTTACCTGCAATATCAAACAATCCCAAAGCATTTGCAGGTGAAACCACTGCTCTATCACTGCTCTATCTTCTCAGTTTCTCTCTTGCTTCCCAGGCTGACTCTTTCCTTAAGAATAATTCAACAGAATATGCTCTTCTGATAGCTTATATATAAACAGACAGCGGTCAAGCAGCTGGTGTAAGGGTAATCATTGTCACTAATAAAATTTTATTTCTTTGTTCCTGGCTCACAGTTATTCTTCATTTGCTGTAAGCTTTTATCCTAGACCTAAACTCCAGACTCACTCTTTGGGACTGGAAGCATCCATTTGTTTACAGTTACAGGAGCTGGATGTTTAAACCATGCCATGATAGGAACACATAATCACAAAAGATAAGCAAGGACTTTATAATATACCCATCTGCTACAAGGTCTGAGGTTGCAAAGACTATTTGGAGTCCTTAAGCATGAGCACTGGGTGCCTGACCCAGGTAAGGCAGCGTCACACATCCCAGCTTACACAATCAAATAAAACCTACTTGACAAATAAGAAATTTCTTTCTGTTGAATCTGCACAAAAATCCCAGCCAAGCCCTCTGCCTGTTACTCTATGCCATCATGCCAAGGATTCAAGCAGGTGCCTTTGGGTCCATGCTAAACCTTTTCCCAATGAACACACTCTCTGTCACAGCTCACTGTCCCACACCCGCAGGGTCAGAAACCCTGGGAGAGAGGCAAGAGCTCGGTCCTCTGCCACCTGCCCTTCATTAGCCTCCTCCTAGGCTGTGAGCCTGAGTCGGGATTTGGGGCACGGCCAGCTCGGCCCCTAGGCATGCATGCACAAAGGCATTTAGGCAGATAGCTCAGACTGAAATCCAGGATCCTTGAATGCCTGCATGCTTCTGTGGGTCTGAGCTGGTGTGCTCAGGTACAGAGCAGGGAACAGCTCAGGGAAACAGAGGAGGATGGCGACTAGTAATTGCTGTCTTTCAAGAGACTCAGAGCAGTGCCTCTGATAGACAAAGCACAGGCAGCTCGAACTGAACAGTTTGTTCTGATGGACTGCTTTGTTTCTGAAGAAAAAAAAATAAAATCAGCAGTTACATTTTCCCTGCTGGTGCCAACCTCATTTGAGACACTATCTGGTAAATTAATCCACAAGCCTGCACCAACCCTGTTGGCATTCAAAGAGCATATACTACCTAAGACAGCTGGGTTTTGAGGGCTTTATTCTCCAGCACCTTACCTCAATGTTTTTCCTTGCTCAGGTCAAATCTCCACTAAGGTCTGTGAGGTATAGAGGGGTTTGCAGTGCTATGAAAGCATTGAGCGTCCCCTTTTTACTGATGTAATTTCTTCAGCAAAGAGAGATGCGGCAGAGAATAAATAATGCTTGTGTGTGCCTGCACAGGCACAAGAAATACTTCTTAGTCTGCAGTTAACAGTGTTGCATTTAATTGAATTAAATCATAATGAACTAAAATTATCTCCTGCCACTATTTCTGAATTCAACTGTTTTATATCAGTTTTATTGTAATATATCTTACTTCCCCATATGCCACAATAGTTTCACTCTATAGAGAGAATGAATTCTATTTGAATATTTCAATAAACATATCCAGTATGAGCTTTTGGGGGTTTTTGTCTGACTTACTCTTGGGATTTAACCTTGTCAGAGAAGAAATAAACTTTTTCTTCTTTCCTCTGCACCTTCAAATTGTTGCAATTTAGGAAAAAAAATTGACACATTTATATCACACAAAAATTTGATCAATACAACTCAAACAGATTAAGTTGAATTAAAATATGCAAAGGAAATTCAATATTTACTTATTATAGAGAAGAATCTTGAAAAATGCCATATAAACTAACATAATTTCTAATCATGAAAACTGCAGCACATTAATGTCACTGGTGTAAAACACAGGTAGAAAACCTTTTAAATAGGAAACAGTTCCCATCACTAACAAACAAAAATTACCTTACTTTGTCAAATTAATTGTGCTGGAGATGAGGCTGTTACTGCCCAATCAAAGGGGAGCTTCCACAACCAGATTTAAAGCTCTCCCTGTTAATGTGCAAGACCAGAGAGAAGGGCATTCTTAGGAAGTGTTTGTGTAACACTGAAATTTATAAAAGGCCAGAGGGAAAGAAATAGAAACATGGACTGAAGTAAAAATAAAATATCATGTTATTAGGGTTTTTCCAAAAGTCCCCTATCTATCACAAGAATGTTCTGGAATAGCTGAAAACTTATTCCCCAGCTTTCCATCACTGCCTGTCTTCAAAACAATATCTGAATACAAAAAATGAACAAATCAGAGGATGACCATACAGTGACATATAATTCATTTCCCCACTTTTTTTTTTTTTTTTTTTTCCCTGTTGTCTAAGAGAATAGGCCTTTAAAGCCTGGCACAGGTCAAATGACTCTCTGACTTCTCTCCCAGCAGCTTGCAGATCTCCTTAAGCCTTTAAGCAGTACCACCATCTTTCCTGGCACCTAGCTTCCCTGATAGCTGTAGAATATGGACCAGAAGCTGTTGGGCCACAGCACACAATCTTGGGCTCATAATCTGCCAGGAGTACAGGACAGCAGTGTTTGTAAACAGGCAATTTTTTCACTGCTTTCAGTGGCAGCAGAGAGCAGGACTCCTGCTGGCATCCTGTGCCAGATCATCCCAGTGTCTTCCCAGTGTCCCAATGCAAACACCTGCCCTCACCCATGCTGCCAGAGCAGCAACAGTTCTCCACTGCCTACCTCGCCTCTAGGAGTGATAACTCAGCCCATAGTTAACTCCAGCAGCATCTCATGCACAATACCTTACACCAGAGGACCAGAATCTGGCCTTTTATCTTCCCTAATATAAAGGAATCATGTTTGCATTCTGTGAGCTTTAGCCTCTGCATCTGTTGCTAATTGTCCTGGCACATCTGCTGCTAATTCTTTTCTGCTCTTGGACCAGCAGGGAGTAGTAATGTATGGTACATCCAGCTCCTGCCTCCCCCAGAGCTTCTGGTGATATACTGGCCTGGGTGGATTCTGACCTCCTCTTGTGAGGAAGGAACTGCCTTTTAGAGAGGAAAGCAGGCACTCCAGTTCATTCTCCTGACACTCCCATTTCATTTATTTATCCCTGAGACTGATTTCAGCACGGTTAGAGCATGATCTTTCCAGGATAACGTGGACTACAGACACGATACAGCAGAGTTTATTTCTTTAGTGTCAAGAGGACTCGTACTTTGCCCAGAAACCACTTGGAGCCGAGGAGTCTCATGAAGACGTGGCTCATTTGGCATGCAGGGCTGACTCACGCAGCAGTGCCTCGCTGCCTGCCCTGAGCTCCAGAGGAGGAGCAGACAGCTTTCCTTTCTTTCTTGGTCCAGCAGCTGCTCCATCTCGTGTCTCCTCCCTGATGCTGCTCTGGTTTCCTCATCACACCTCAGATAGCAACCTGTTCAGCCATAGGCTTCAGTCCAGCCAGGGATGCAGCAACACACTCTTCACAAGGGAAGTGGTGACAATCTGGAGTTCATATTCCTTCAGCATTTCCTGGAGAGCCCAGACTCATTTAGGCTCTGCTCTCTTTCCACAAGAGGAGAGGAAGAACCTCTGAGAACAAAAATAATTTTTCCTTATGTGTTTTGCTTAAAAATTGTATGGTTAAGCAGGAACACTTTTTTTTCTTTGATTGCATGAAGTACTCTTCTTATTTCTGTAGTACAGCTTTGCAGCTAACCCTGGTCATCCTGAACTCACAGATAATTATTTAAAATGTGAAATGCTTTAAAACCAGGTATGATAAGGCAAAAAAATAAAAGCATTTTCTGAAGGTGTTTTGCTGGCTCTCATGACTTGCAAATCTGGACCAAAACACAGTTTAAGTCCCTTTTCACAGTTCCAGACTGTCAGCTCTGGTGAGTCATGGAGATGCTCTTTTTTCCCAATCACAGAATGTTTTGTTGGTGCCAGCATTTATTTTGCTCTTGGTGTTCTCTGTTGTTTGGGATTCACTTGGAGGTAAGAATATACGTAGAGACTATATTCTGCTTTCCTAGTGGTTTGCCCTAGATAATATATGACTTTTTTACAACTATTGAATCATATGGCTCATGTCAAGCTCTCTTACAGATATAATTTCCAATTAAGTAGGGGATAAACCATGGAGCAATCCAAAATAAAAGTGTCCCCAGACACTTTTGATGCTTAACATGTGTCTGCTAGATTTATCAAAGCAGGCTACATACTTTCCTCTAGTCAGATATGATACATTATAACATAGGTCACATTGCTGAGGTTTCTGGGCAGCATGCATTGTTTTAAAGTGATCCGGCATACAAACTGCATTCCAGCAGGTGTTTCCAAGAACAACCTCCACTGGAGCCCAATAATCAGGCAACATGTGAAAAGTACTTCAAATTTACCACAAAAAACAAAAAA
>VWZN01022516.1:18068-29029 GCA_013396955.1 Regulus satrapa
GTAGTAACCTTTTAGATATGTAAATAAATGGCACAGCGCTAAATAAAGTAGACACAACAGATTCTAATATGTAATAGCTTTGTAAGAATTGCCCTAGGAATGTGCATTTTGAGGAGCTGTTGCAGAGATATCTAACAAATTGCAATCAAAGACCTGACCCCCAAACAAACTCAGATAAACAAAGCAAAAGCAGTAAGTACTATAAGTTCCTTCTTTGTGAAAAAATAACATCAGAACTGAAGTCTTCAAATAAATAGAAGTGTCTGTATAAGCTTAGTTCTTGACTTTATCAAAAGGTTCACATAACACCTTTTCATCCCATCTACAAGTAATTGCATCCAAGAAAATTTGAGTGGTTCTCATTTTGCAAGTCCTCTGGCATTGCCAAGCACTATCTTTTTTACATATTGTATCAAACTCTTATGTTATGTCTTATAAAGTGTCCTAGAGCTAGATGTACTTCGCTTCTGCCAGCAATTCACTCAAGAATAAAATAAACCAGGAGGGAAGGAGGAGGGGGAGAAGGAAGTTTGTAGTCTACTTTTCCTAATGATACCTTGTTTTGTAATTATTAAAAGCATCACAGTCCTTACACAGCTGCTGACATACAGAAAATAATGTCCTTGAAACTGTTTGTTTCATCATAATTTAAGAATTAATACCTTAGGTCATGTTAATCAGTTTCTGATATATGTAGTTTTCAAAATGCACTTCAGGGAAGAAAATGCTGGAAATGACTAATAACAACAAAGATATGAACTTTATTTGTTACGTATCTAACTCCAAATGGGAACACTATCAAAGCACTTTGCCATCTGAAGTATTTAGGAAGGCTTAAATAAATAATAAATCCCTCATTCAACGAAATAGAAGATCCTCTTGTTCCAAGCAAGAGTTCAAATTTATTAATTTTGTAGCTATATTTTAAAATGAGTGTCAGCCCCTGCTAGATGACTACATGATAAGTGTCCTGAAACTTCAGGAAAAGGCACTAAATTTTTCACAGCATTTGTGTTTCATTTTCAGTATAATAAAAATATGGTGCCCTTTAAATAATGAATAATAGATCTCCTGGTATGATTTACATGAGTGGATTAAATGTCATGTTTGAAAAGTTGCTGTTTTATTCATATTGAATTTCCCTCAAGTAAAACAAAATGGTACCCAGCTACTGTTATAATATTGCTAGTACCTCGCCATGCTGATACATAAATATTAACTAGTTGATATACTCTTTTAAAATCCTCTGTTCTGTGAACTGTTCTGTCAGCAATGGTATAATTTTTGTGCATATGAACAGATTCAGTACTGTCCCAAGTTCCAGGTACGCTGGGGAAAATGTGTAGCACCAGTGCTCGCACACTTGTGGAGCTCACACCTCTTTTGATGAAGTGCCAGTTTTGAAAGGTTCTCTCACAATAAGGATTGATGAGAAATCAATGCAGCAAGACCAGGGTTAAAAACCAGTTTGGGGAGCTCAGCCCTGACACAATTGTCCCTGTTTCTGTTCAACAGTGCTGGACTGACTTCCCAGATGACTGGACAGTGTAATGAATGTTTTTTAAATGTCACTTGCAGGCAGCGTCATTGGCTTATAGCGCCCTTCGCAATAGCTGAAAATTTCCTATCTGAACTTCCCATTCTGAGTAAAAACTCATCTTAAAAGCAATATTTTTTTCTAAAAAGGTGTTTCAGAAATTGCAAATATTTGAAATAGGAACATATTCCTTAAAGATCCCTACCCTCTAGGCAATTTTCAACAAAATATTTTGGTCCTGGTAATTGAAATTATAGTTGAAAATAGATTTCTTAAAAGAAGAGAAGCATTTTTGCCTACTCCAACTTTTATTCCATTGAAGCAAATGAATATTTTGATTCTGGAAAGTTTTTTCTTATTGTTGCAATTGTTTCATTCAATTATTTTACTGTCTACTGAACTTTAAAAAGCCAGATAGGAAAAAAAAGTGGAAAAAAAAAAAAGAAAAAAACCTACCAACAACAAAAAAAAACAGCCCAAGCACTTTCTTTTTCTGAGAGAAATTAAAAATTTGCATATTGCAACTCATTTGTGTTCTTCAAGTCACCATTAAGGTGAAAAACATAATCTGGACTTGCTAACACTGGGATATAACCCTGTGGAGTAAAACATTGCTTTAAATGCAACATGATCAAAAAATAATTATCTGCCTAGGTCTTATCTGTAGTAGGATCTTAGCCACCATGAGACAGCAATAAGAAAGTTATACTTGTAAAATCCTAGTTCTAGTGTAAAGACGATGCAGTCACAACTGTACAGGTGCTGCCAAGGACAGCCTTGCATTACTGCCTTATGCTGTGCATCTCTTGAGTAGTCTATGAGTAAGCATCTCATCTTCTTTCCTATCACCTCCTTACTCAACTTTCATTCCAGACCTGAGAAAAACCTGGCAGTGCAAAAATACATTGGAATTTTAGGAACAAAATTTTTCCACCACCAGTTACGATATACAGCAATTTTTAAATCTCAAATTCATCTTGAGTTTGTTTTGTTATGTAGGTAAAACTTCAGAATAGCCCTCACTTTGCCCAAACCATACAGACTTAATCTATCAAAGCATAAAGTCCACTTGCATAAACTAAATACATTAAAATATCCTAGAAATGCTGAGTCTAAAACAAGTCCCCTCCAGATCATGCAGTTTGTTGCTATTCATAAAATTGGAAAAAGTCATTTGAAACAGAAACCGTGTTTTACCACAGTCCAAAGCATTCATAGATGTTTCTTTCAGAATAATTTAAGGAAATGAATGGCTTGTGTGACTGTCTGGCCTTACTGAAGGATAAATAAAATTCAACTGGAGCTATTAGAAGCCTCTGTCTAGTATGTAGTCAGAGGTTACTAGGGGAGGTAGGTTGACAAACTAAAAAGGAGGACAATGAAGGAGCGGAAAGAGGGGAAGCTGGCAAGCTGAAGCTTTGAACATTGATTAATGAACAAAAAACATTTCTGAAAGGTCGGGTGTGCAAGTCAGACTAGCCCTGAGGCAAATCTAACTTACATGACCAGCACTTTCTGTACGCAGCAGGTAACCCACGCTGACACCAACTTTGCTGACATGACAGGGTTATTATTTTTGGAAGGATGTAGTGTTCTGGAACAATTTCTCTAATATATTAGTTAAAATTAGGCTTTCCTTCAATTTCAAGCATGCATGTCTTCATTTTCACCATGTTTACACTGAACTCCTATTATTATTCTGGCCAGTGGAAACAAAAGCATATTCTTCATTTGTGAGCACTTCTGTTTCTCACACCATAATATATTCCAGGGCAGCAGTGCTGTTCAAAGACTGTTCAAACCCAAATGCTCATGTGGAGCTCACCACTAAGACCTCACTACTTACCCTAAGTCTTGTGGTACATGCTAACCATCTGAAGCCTAAAATTTGCCTCATATCTCAGCACACACCCTAGGGGTTTCTTTTCAAACATACCTTAAGGCTGTTCACCACTACCAATGTGGAAGAACAGAAAGGTAAAGTCATCCAGCGTACAACATACCCTGTGTCTCCAAAGCGAGCTGGTGGGGAGGGTTCTCTAAAATTATGGCACTAAGCTTTTGCTGCACATCACTCTGTAATGAAGACAGGGATCTAGAAGAAGGTCATTGAATCCAGCTTCTCCTGTTTCTGTATTTTAAGAGAAGTTGCCCAATCCCCGCAGCCCAGTTCACTAGATTAAAAATGAAGTTCTGTGAAGATACTAATTAAATATCCCCATGAAGCTCCAAGAAAACTTTGAAGAAAACTTAAAAGGGCAAAACCTGCATAGACCTAGGAAAAATGTGATGCTGAAAGTAAGAAGCAGGACATGCTAGATATTTAGCCCTAGCACCCAGTCTTCTCCTTTTAAGACAGTACTTCAAGGCAAGTAACCATCCTGCCTAGGAGGAAATCCCAGCTCAGTGACTTCTATGACAGATTCATAGATTTAACATCAAGTGAAAGTCCATTCACATTCATAGTTTCTCTCTCTATAAGTGCAATTCCTTTTACACCAATAGCTGTACTTAGATACACTGTTCATTATCCATTACAGGTGATAAGGAATTAAAAAGCAGAAAATGTGGCTTAGCAGCACTTTATGTATAACAAACCAAACATCGGAAATTATCTATATGCAAGTAACTGAAGGCATCAGTGCCACACATAAAAGTTGCTCTGTCTGAAAGCTCTTTGGGATAGGGGCTGTCTCTCTGTTCTGTATCCACACAACAGAACACATGGAGGAGGAAATCTCCCATTCATGTCATACCACAAAATAAATGAATGAAAAAGGCTCCTTGTTCTACCATGCTATCATGTTCTCTCACAGATGATCTACATCTGTGCATGCTTTCATAACATGGACCAAAAAACCAAAAAAAAACAAAACAAAAAAAAAAAAAAAAACCCAAAACATTATAAAAACCCACACAGAGCGACAAAGATTATTTTTCAAACTGTAAAGAAGCTTTCATGTGCCAGAGAGTTTATCTGAGACCAATGTTCCAACGAGCACTAGGCATTAGCTACAACAGTGAGCAACTGACACACAACAATCCTGCCATGCACAGCATGCTTAGGCAGGAAAATATGTGTGCCTCAGTTGCAAAAGACAGAATAGAGCCTCAAGTGTTTGGTCTCCTTCCAAAATAATCCAAATGCCGCTTTTTTGGCAAATGGGGGTCAATGGAGCTAAAAACTCACAGAAGGATTTGGGCATTCATGTGTTTATATACACCCACTCATTCATTTATTATTCTAAAGCTACTTTACAGAAATCAAATTACATAGCTGACAAGCTGCATAGATAAGAGAGAATAAAAGTAAAATTTAAAATTATCTGACAACACTATATGATGTAGTGTATGTTTGGCACCTTTAAAGTGAGTGATGAGGGTTAACCTAGGGGGAAAAAAATTGCACCTTCCCAAATTGCACCTTAAATTATTAAATAAAATATTAACATGATGGAATGCATTAAATATATAAGCCTAAAGGAGAAAGGGCGGATGTGTTTTAACTTTCAAAGCAAAGACAGCATATTTATGAAGTGTTGCTTACTGTCTGGATACTTTGTCCAAAGTAGATTTCAGTGTTGTAGAAGTTTCCACCATGACTAACAGGCTGTGTCGTCCTGGCCTGAGGCTGCTCCTCCAGTTCCACCAAGGCACCACCTAAGCGGCTGAGAACAGAAACTTTGAGAGTGTAGAGGCCTTTAGGGACCTTATCTTTGACTCCCCTCAGGCATCTGAGGTGAATTTCTAGCGGCTGTGGCATCTTGGAGCAGTCAACCTAGAGAGAAGGCTCAGAGTTACTGATCTGGGTTGGGCTGACTTTAACCATACAATTAGCAAGGACAAATTTCTTTCAGAAAATAACTACTGAAAAGCAGACAACACGCTTCTTGTTCAACCTGCAATTACCTACTGCTTACCAAGGATCTGCAATTAGAGAGGTCAAAAGTCGTAGAGATGACAGATAAAAGAAAAAAACAATACAAATACTACTAATAAAATGTTCGGCATCCTTGGGGGGAAGGTGGAGCTGGTGAAGTATGACACCAGAAGACACTACCCTACAATAACGAGGCAGAATTAACTGGAAAACAATACCTTCAAAAATACAGCAAGTTTTTCAAGACAGGCACAATACATGATGTGATGAGCAGGCTGCAGGCACAGAGTGAAAGACAGGGCAGGCCGTGTTTTTGCACTAATTATTAGCCTTGCCAAAGTTATTCGTGCTGTGTAACATGCAGACTATCCTTTCACCTTCTGATTATCATAATCAGGTCCTCTTAAAAATAGTAATCAAAGTGCAACACGTGTAGAGTTTAATAACAACTCCCTACAGGCACCTTTATTCTAAGTCCAGACAAAAGGAAACATCTGCTACTTGCTGTTGACAAGATGTTGTCTGCATTACAGAATATTTAGTACGGAATAAATGCTGCATACCAGAAATGCTTTTCTGGTGCTTTTCATGTGTGCTCAGCTTCCCAGTGTGGAGGTTTGTGGAGGAGAATAGACACAATGGCACGATCATTACCCAGCTTTGCCTGAATAATGGTGTAGGGTCTGTCCCACTGTACCTGAAGATATTTTGGTGCTGCCCACATGCAATCTGCAGGGTCAGGTGTACAACAGGGAACGTCAGTTAGGCCCCAGTGTTGATTTTTTGAATGGATAAAACTCTTTCTTCCATAACTAATTACGTAGTGCTTAAGATCAGCAATGTTGTTTCTCTTTTCCCCAAGGAATAATAAATTTCTTGCATTATTTTGAGAAAAGACTAGTGCTAGGTCTTCTTTTAGTGCAACTGAATATCAAAACCCATGCCACACTTGGGAATCACATGGCTACCTTGACTACTAGGTTTAGTGGTCTCACAGTTTAAGCCTACAGTAGCTAATAATCTCTTTTTTAATCCTGTCTTGGATTTATTTTGGAAGAGATAGCATATTTCCATATAGATAGAAAGCTTCTGGAATTAAATTAAGCAGTTAAATAAACAGTTGAATTTGTTAAACTTCTTTTGTTTCTCAACACAAACCATACTTAACAACTAATCTGAATGACAATTATTTTCAGCTTAATTAGAAAATCTTAATTAACAATGAAGATTTAACCTTAATATTTTTGGTTTCTGAATCATATATAAAAAAAATTAACATTATATGAATAAATAAGACAATCTTTTTAAACCTCAAGGCAGGATTACTGATGCAGGCAGCCTTCGTTATTAAACACATTCTAAATTAAACGCCTCTATGAATTTTATACTGAAATACATTGTGATAGTTTTGCATGCCAAATGTGACATTTTGTATTTTAGATTCATCTTCTGTAGTAACTTTGGAAATGTCATACAAACAAAGATTTTGTCATTTACCAATGGAATTACTATGCATGGCCGGTTAGCCATCTCTTTTCTGGCTCTTCTGGTTGTTTCAAGTCAGCAAGCCATAAAAAATCTTTATCTCTCTGAAACACAGCAATTTGGAAGATAATCGAATAGTGACTGGGGGGCAGAAACGCCAGTCTGAGGAATTATACCACAATCTCTCTTGCATTTACAACCTTCCTCAAAGCGAGTGTCAGTCGAGTAGGAAAAGGAGATAGAAGATTCATCATATTTCAAGCCTGTCTCATTTGCATGGTGGCATAGCTGTCTGATCTCCTGCTGAAAGACTTTGCTTGGCCAGCGCTGACAAACTGTTTTGAAGAACTCTTGCCATGCCCAAATGATTCATCATTAATAGCTTTAGACATTCCCTTTAAGCATATGGTTACTTTTGCTGGAAAGCATATTTTGAAACCTGCTAAATTTTATCCTCTTAAACTATGAAAAGACAAAAAAAAAAAAAAAAAACAAAAAACAAAAAAACAATGGAATGTAACTGATCCAGTGATTTAGCAGTTCCTATCAAGGAAAAGAGCACTCATGGAGAATCCCACCTTCCCAGAAGGTCCTGCTGCTCCATTTAATCCAGTATTCACATCTGCAAGGTCACCAAAGCTGGCTACCAATTTTTCTTCAGTTCCACTCTCCTCTGTCTTCAGTAGCTGACTTCCCACTCTGCAGAGGTTAGAATGTGAAGAAGAATGGAAAATAAATTTACTACAATGCATACACAAAAAGCACTCACTGTTGGAAAAACAACAGTTTGATGTTTTCCTTGAACATACCATAAGCTTTGCAGGGCAACCAGGAGAAACAAGAGTGTGCTAAAGCAGAGAAATAGCTGGACTTCAAAAAGCAGCATACATTTTTTTTTTTTAATTTAAAAATTTTTTAAAAAGACAAGACCGGTATTTGTCAGTCTGTGCCACATGTTGACATCAGGAACTCCAGCTTTCATTGCCTGTTTGTAATCAGCTCTGACATTGGCCCTTAGTATCTAGGTTAAGAATATTTCACTAGGAAGCCATTGTTTCTGTCACCACTTTGAGAACTGACTGACAGCTTCAATAAGCGTCCTTGTTATTCAGATGTTGACTTTTTTAAAAGTGATTTGGGGGGGGGATAATTTTATCAACTCAAATTTGTTGAGTTTTTGTTTTTTAAGAAAGGTCACTAGGGCAACACAGAATATCAGCAAATACTGCAAGACACTGGATAACCCAATGCTGCCCTTCTTAGTGCACAGGATACATAAAAGGCACAGTACCCTATGGAGAAAACTTCATTCCTAGAACACAGCAGGAGCAAATGCAAAACTAAGTCATTTACAATGAGCACTATAAAGCTGCATGCTTTGGCAATCCCATCCCATCTTTCAACAGACACAGAACCATGAGTAATTCCTCTAAGTGTCACCAACAGCAAAATATTATTGACCCTAAGTAAAAACATCTGTAGATGTTCTGCTGGCTTCGAAACACATCAGCTCTTGCTTCCCCAATGTGCTTTAGGAGGCCAGGAAGGGTCAGTCAGTCACACCATTGCTGATGATGCTCCAGCCACATTTGGAGATGGAGCTGGAGCAGGCAGACAAAGATGTGGTGGCTCGCAGAAAGTGGAGGCTGAGCAGGCAGCTCATGGCTTATGGCCCCCAGAGCCATGCTGGAGGTCAAGTGAACTCCTTGCAGCTTCCTGAACAGAGCCACATGGAGCCAAGGATAAACCCCTGCATCAGGTACACTTGCAATGCAGGACTGATTTGGCTGTCTACAACACAGGCATCAGAGAATAAGCTGTCCTAGGTTGCCAAACAAAGCACTCACTTAAGTTTTTAGCCACAAAACAAAATGCTATCAATTGGTATTCATTAAAAAAAAAAAAAAAAAAAAAAAAAAAAAAAAAAACACAAACCACCATTTCTCTGGCCTGAATTTCTGAAGCGTTACTTCAGAATTTTCTGACTTGCTTTTGAAAAATCCAATACCAGTGCCATCATTCCCATTTTCCTCATCTGCATGCTAGGTGATTATATGAGGTGCCTCCAAATTTGTAAAGATTAACATGGTTCTTCATTAGCAAAAATTACAGAGCCTCTGCAGTCATGCTAAACATCCCAGACTCATATATACCTCCTACTTAGGTAACACATAGTTCACATTCCCATCTTCTGAAACAGGTGCTCCTGCCTCCAAGACTGTAGAACACTGCTACAAATCAGTTTCTATTCAGACATTGCCTATTTCTTTTCATTTGAATATGCACACATTTACATCAGAAAAATTACCACTGCTTCATAGCTGAACTGTTTTTGAGATTCCTCTATGGTAGAATTGTATCACAAAAATTCCTAAGCAATAACTGAACCAGTTGGAAGGTCTGTGTGGATGCTAAATGACAATGAAGTACAAGGAAATTTTGCCCAAACCAGGACTGATGAGAAATAAGGACAAGATTCAAGTGAAAATAAGTGAATACATGAAGCACAGGGTCAGCCATCTTTGAGGTTTTATTCCTGAGCTTTAATCACATCAGCTTGGGTCTAGCTGTCCTAAACAGAAGTATAATAAGATATGGTTCTTAAATCACTCTAACTAATTCACAGATCAGAAACATCTGAGAAGTTAAAGAAGTCTTCTCAAGGAGAGAAGCTGTTTGGAACTTTGTACTTACTTAGCTTCTCATGATGGAAATTATTTCACTTAATTTGGTTAGGGTTACATTGACAGCGGGGTTCATTAGGACTCCCATTTGCTTGCAATTCAATTTAAAATTAAATACACTTTGTTGTTGATTTTATTACTTTTAAACTACTGTATCTATTGCCTTTATTAGCTGCTAATACACAATTATGAAGGTAAACAGTTTTCATTACTGAACATCAAGCATTTGAATAACCACATTTGATCTCTTTCCTAGTTGCACCATTTTTCTCCTTTCACTGGGTATTAGATTGAAGACGATAATTTATTCAGTAAAGTTAGGCCTTTTTTTGTGCTCAGCAGCATGCTCATCAGCTGCCACAGCAGAACATGGCTTCCTTTTCTCTATTCATAAGAGTTATTTATTTCATCTGTTCATTTCTTTACAGGTAATTTGATGCATGTATTTATCTGAAGGTCATTGATCACAAAAACTTTGCCCCAATTCCTATTTCCTTCACTCTCTAAGGCTAATTCAGAGGCAAGGATGAAGGATGCTGGGAGAAGCCATTTGGTCACCTTTTGAAGTGCACTGTGTGTAGCATTTAAAACCTACAGTCCAAGCTGGGTATCTGAAAACAAAGGTAATCCAAAACAGAGACCTCTTTCAAATGCACAGGCTCAATTTTTCTAGGCATGAGGTCCTTTGTTTGGGAGAAGTTCCATTCATTAATATCTATAAAGAAATGAAAGACCTTTAGAAGGAAAATACATTAGATGGAATTACAAAGTAGCCCTTATCTAACATACCTTTGAAAGAGTTCATGAATCCTGGCTCTCCACTTTTGTTTCTTGTGGTGAGAAGCTCCCTTGTGCTTTGAGTTCCACATGCCAAGAAGAAAAAGAAAAATCAGAATTTATTTCCAAGTGTACAGAAATAACATGGAAATAAAAGCCACAGATGTGCAATTTTCCAAAGGTTTGCCTCAGGTCTTCTGGTCAAAGCTTTTCAGAAGCAATGAGGAAATTTTAGCCACCATTAATTTATTACCTTTTCTTTCCCAAACATTTTTTTCTGTGTTTTTCCCATGTTTACTGCATTATTTCCAAGGAAAGTGGAACTCTCACCTAGTTTTAAAAGTTATTTTGGTACAATGTATATTTGTACATGGTAGTGTGCTATAGACATTATTATAAGACCTAATCACACAGACATATTAAGCATAAGTACATTTATGTATGTGCAAGTGTGTTTGCACACACACAACAAAAGAGCACACAGGCATGGACCAGAGAACTCACACTTTAAGGGCTTGCTTTAAACCAGGCTCAAATCATGATGACTTTCTTGTCTCACCACAAATGTTTTTAAATGTTTGGTGAGAAGGACTGGCAT
>VWZN01022516.1:37899-62399 GCA_013396955.1 Regulus satrapa
CACAATTCCAAGAGTAGGCTACCAGTCAAAACTATAAGGAATTCAACGTGCTCAGCTTAAAAATGGATTTCAAAATAAAATTATGTGCTAAAGAAGACTGCCATAATTCCTACTATATCATGCAAATGAAATGGAAATCATTGTATTAACTGACTATAGAAATACTTTGACAGTCAAATAATGAGTGCAGCATACAGGTAGCTTGCCTAAATTGAAGTCACCCACTTTTAAGACATGGTGAAAATTAAACATTGTCAGCTTTNAATGCTTATTAGGCTAAAGTTTTGATGAGGGGGGTCTGCAGGTACTATCAGGATTTAAACAACCTTTCAGGTCCCTTCCAACACAAACCATTCTGTGATATGACTCTATGACAGTATTATTCAATGGGGTATAACATTCAAGCAAATGTGCAATTGGTGTTTTATATCACGGAGGTCTGATCCCACTGATTAAATTCATTATTGGAGAGTAAATTTACCATTTTATATAGTACCAAATTTTATCCATGTTCTATTCACTATTAATGAAAGGAAAACTGATCTCTCCATCATCATATAAATTGATCTCTATGACTTGGCAAGGAGTCACAGCAGTGATGATAATGACCCCCTAAGAGTATTAGATCTAATACCCTGAGGCATTAACCTTTGTTTAACCAAAAGGTAAATCTTTTGATGAAAGACAACATTTTATTACTATCCACCTGCAACAAATAGCTCATTTCTTACCACTATAACTCAACTGCTGGTACCGAAGAGCAAAACTTGCACTTTACGTTCAGAGGCTCTTGAGTAATTTACACTGAGGTCATGGATCAAAACTGATTATATAGTGATGATGATCAAGTCCTGCAAGGTGCTGTGCCATGCAAAGAGGGGTAAATGTAGCAGTGAAACAGGTAGAGAGACATGGTGACCAAATTATCCCAATAATGAATACTAACCAAGTTACAGCAGGAGGGTGGACAAACAGGAAAGGTGTTCTTGGCTTGTGGAGCAGTACTGATCCTTTCACTCATCCTATTTTTTTTTAATTTTTTTTTTCTGAGAGAACCTAGATAAAACTGAATAGTTGCTTTTATTGTCTCAGTTCAGTAAAAGCTAAAAATTCTAGAGTTGGTATATTTCCATGGAATTTTAATTGGTGTATAGCAAGATTATTGTGCCAAAAGCAAATCAAGTGCAATCTCACTCCAATCACCACTGTTTGCTCCATCTTCAGCAGACTGCCACATTTTGAGAGCACCCCCTCTTTAAGCAAACATGGTAAATCAGCATTATTTCAGGTATTTCCTTGCATATTTCTCTGCCCTGTGAGATCAAGTTCCACCCATAAGCATGTGTCCCTGCACTGTCTCATGACAAATGGTTTTCTGTGGCACTCTGAATATCGAGCCTTGGTGGTACCTCCTCTGTTTTTACCACAACACAGTCCCAAGTTTTGATTTCCTTGCAACAGAGTTTATTTTTCTTTATTGAAAGCAAATGTCACTGGGGCCTTTGAAATCCTTGTGTCTACATGGCAGGTCACACAAAACAGTACTGCTTTCCAAATTTAATATTCTTTAATGTATTTGTTAACAGAACATTGACATCTGCTTAATGCTTTCTTTACAAGAATCTACCAGATCTCCCCTTATGCATTTCTTGCCAGTCTCAGCTCTCCGTTTTTGCATTTACAAAACAGGACATGAAGTAAGAAACAATAGAGCTTAAAGTTCCAGAGCTAAATCTAACATGAACCCTTTTCCCCAAAAATATTATTTTGAAAAATGCATCCGCCCTTTCAAAAGTTTGTGGTCATCTCACGCATTGAGGTGCTGTTTAAACAAAAGACACACATTTTTTGTAAGGCTACAAAGCAAAGAAAAACAATGAACTAAGGGATAGATAGTTGATACATAGCTATCGTTTTCATGCCAACGCTTCCAGCAATCCTCCAGTATAAATCAGGTTTCTCATTGGAGAGAATTTTTGGAAGCTTAAGAAAGAAACAGCAGCAACTCAAGTGTGTTCCTGAATCTTATAAAACCAGTCTCATGTACTGTAAACTCTCACCTGGTACTTTTAACCCTTGGACTCCCAGGCTTTTTTTCATTTTGTCAAAACAAAGGAATGTAAGGGAGATGTCGGTAAGACTCCTTTACTCCACCCAAGGGTTAATTAGTCAGCTTTGTAGACATTTGAAAATATTATGCTATCTCTAATGGCAAAATTGATAGAAGCTTGTTTCAGTCTCACTTTATGTCATTATGGCAGTTTAAATTAACTAATCATAAATTATGCTGGCTAAAGTACATCTGCTACTCACTAAACCTGCAGAGAGAAGGGAAGGTTTTTTCTGCTGAATAAGAAGTAAATGTCATGCACAAAATTAAAGACTTTTATAAACTAAAAAGGTATTTTACCAACAAAAGCAGAAGCATCCCAAAGTCAGCAGCAACAGATTCTGGCAGCAGTCTCACAATGAACCTGTAGCTGTTGTGGAAAAGCATCAACACTGCAATGCTGCAGGGGTATAGCCATGGATCAAAGAGTAAAGATGTCCATTAAAGAATAAAGAAGATAAATTAAACAAGAACTAGCATGCTCACATTATTGCTAGATGTCTTTGAATAACAATATGACTGTAGTGGGTTGACTGTGGCTGGATGCCAGGTCAAAGTGAAAGCCCTCTCTCACTCCCCTCTGCAGAAGGACATAGGAGGAAAAATGTAATGGAGAGTTCATGAGTTGAGATAACGGCTGGGAGAAATTGTTCACTAAAGACTGTCACTGGCAAAACAGGCCAAAATTAGAAATGTTAATTGAATTTATTACTAAAAAAATCAGGGCAGGATAATGAGAAATTAAATAAGGCCTTAAAAACACCTTCCTTCCAGCCCTCCAACCTTCCCAGCTCCACCTCCCCATATCATCTACCCAGGGAGACTGGGAATGGGGGTTGTTGTCAGACCATCACAGGTTGACCCTTCAGTTGCTCAGGGAGAGCAGTCCTTCCACTGCTCCAGCTTGGGGTGCCTCGCATGGGACACAGCTCTCCATTAACTCCTTCTCCATGCCATGGCAACAGCTCTCCACAAACTGCTCTAGTGTCACTCTTTCACACAATTACTTCCTTCAAGGACAAGCTGCTCCAGTGTGAGTCCCCAGAGTGATCACAAGTCCTTCCAGGAACCTCGCTCCAGCACAAGTTTCTCTTCATGGGTCTGCAGGTCCCATCAGGACCTTCCACACGGGCCATTTCCCAGCATGGGCCTCCCACAGGATTCCAGTCTCCTCTCAGGTATCCACCTGCTCTGGTGTGGGCTCCTCCATGGCTGCAGATGGATCTCTGCATCCCCATGGTTCTCCCATGCAAGGGCACAGCTGCTTCACCATGGGCTGCACCCCAGGCTGCAGGGGAATCTCTGTTCTGCCATTGGGAGCATTTCCTCTCCCTCCTTCTCCCCTGACCTTGGCTGGTGTCTACAGGGCTGTTTCTCTCACATATTGTCACTTTGCTTTTCTCTGGCCACAGTTACAACTGTGCAATAGCTTGCTTGCCTTTTTTGGGTTTTTTGGGGTTTTTTTTGTTTTTTTCTTTTTTTTTTTTCTTTTTCCTGAATATGTTATCACAGCAGTGTTACCACTATTTCTAATTGGCCCAGTCTTGGCCAGTGTTTGGTCCATCTTGAAGCCACCAGAGACTGGCTCTGCTGGACATGGGGGAAGCTTCTGGCAGCTTCTCACAGAAGCCACCCCTGTAGCCACCCCCACCACTACCAAAACCTGTCCACACAAACCCAATACAATCACATGATGTTTGCAGCATCTGCTTTCAATGTCAGCTCTTCCATTTTCTGTTCAAAAGGACTGAACACACTATTTCTGTAGGCTTTCAAGGAAGGAAAGAATGCATAGATCTCTGATTTGGAAGACAATACAGATTTTACAGATTTACTCTCTGTGTTGCAGAATGCAGATGTGGCAGCTAATACTGTGTCTGTGGTACTAAATTCCTTAGCAAGGGATGAAAAACTGAAGTTAGAGATGTGTGACAGGAATAGACAGAAAACATGGGCACTCAAGACCTCTTTGTTGCAAAGTTCAGAATTAGTCCCTCTCTGAAAACTCATGGTAGACCAGCTCGCTCAATCACATTAAATGAAGATTTCCTTTATTTTGGACTGATATAAGGAAGAAAAGTACTGCTGTATTGTATTGCATGTAAATTCACATATGAAGTTGTCAGTTGAAAAGCAGAATGTAGTTTTGGGGTGGCCAGATAGACTGCTTCTGTCTAGGAAACAAACTCTGCTGAACACCACCAAAAAGATTCCAAGTAAGATGACCATGTGTAGAGGGAGGGTAAACAAAGTTTTGACACATCTATTGTGTTTCTTCAGGTGTCACAGAGCCTCATGAAGCTTTGGGGGACATCCTGAATAGCCCAAACATAGTTAAAGTACAAACTCTCAACACATTATAACCTTCTGGAAAGGTGCAGCACTTTCTGTTCACCTATTCCCAGGTTCATCCTCCGTCAGTCCCTTGAGGCAGATGAGGTTCTTAATACCATCTTAGTCTTTTTCCCTCGCAGTTCCCTTCCATTTCACGTTCTCTGAACAGTATTACCCATACCACCTTCCATGCATGATGCATACAGCTATAAAAAAGTCACAAGGAATGAAATATAGCTATAGGATTTAGAGGAAAGCAGTAAGGAAGAGAATTGTGTTCCCCACCATCATGCAGAAAGCAATAAGGTTTAGTCCTGCAGTGAAAAAAAAAAGAAAAAAAAAAAAATCTAAGAACTTCCCCTGAAAATAAAAGAAAGCTTAGATCACCATCAGTCACTGCATAACCTATTTTAAGCCCATCAGAGCCAGCGCGCTGTTCTCATGTTGCTAATTAAAAATGATAGATTCATCAATTAATCTCTCTTCCTGTCCTCTAGTCTTAGTATGAGATTTTTCAAAGGGACAAATGGTCATTAGGTGCCCACAAGTATAATTTCAGCCCTGAAAACTTGTGCCTTTGTCAACATGAACCAGAACCTGTTTCTTTATGCTATAAATAACAAAAAGAAAACCTTAGAAAGCTTTGCCACTCTGACAAACATAACAGATTTATAACGTAGGTAATAATCTTATCCTCTGTACAATGAGCATTGCTACATAAATCCTCCCTGGGCTCCAATCTGAACTTGCTCACTGATGAATAAGCCTCTGTTAAATGTGGCAGAGAGAGATGTCCTAGACTTAGTCTCTTGATTGAAACTCAATTGCAATATTACTACATAGCAGTCAGAGATCCTCCACTATTTAGGAAAGAAGCCATGAAGGCAATCTATTTTTATTCACATTGAATGGAGACAAAGATAAAGGTCCTGGTGTTAGCTTAGTGAAGTGCCAGTCACATAAAGCATGCCAATGACAATGGTTATCCTTTCCTCTTTTAATATACGTATCGCCAGGCAGAGAAATAGAATTGGGGTGCACAAGGTTAACAAGCCAGCATCATGTTATAAAGCAAGTGATAAAATTGCCTTATAGTTCTTAACTCTGACCTGTTCCAGTGAAAAGCTGCCAAGCAGAATTATGTCATCCTGAGCATCTCTCTCAAACTGTTCGATATAGGAAGGAATCTCTTCATCTTCAAGCTCCCTGTGAAGGTCACATGCCTTACTGGAGCTGACAGGCATTACAGCTTCTGCAAAATCTTCACTGATGGCATGGGCTGCTTGAAACAAAAGTGGGAGATTATCTTTCAGCAAATGGGAGTTTGTTCACTAGTTACTACCTTCACAGTTAGCACGTTTGGCCCACCAACATTTTAAGTATGAAACAGCATCAGTAACACAACTGACAGGTGCCAAGTGCCAGTACCAGGAAAACCATACTCAAGTGAAACATCTGAATTCATCTACAAATTTAGCACATGCAGCTTTTTCCTTAGACACTTTTTAAAAAGCATGATCTATATTTCTACTGGCACTTTGCTTGCCTGTTAATCTTAAAGGGAGGGACTGAGATTTGGAAAACTTTGGCATTCTTTCCTGAGGAAGAAGAGGAATAACTGCAATTGAATGGGAGTTTTAGGTGAAGCCACATCAAGCATTTCATTACACACATTTTAGTCATTAAAAAATAGCAGATATCACATTGCCCACATCTATCTGCCTTGCTTCATATTTCTGTGTGTAAGCTTTTATAGTTCTCTGTGCCTATCTCTTGAAGGAATTGCCATATCTAGTTATTCACTTTTCTTTGTCCATCCTACAACATGAAAGCAGTTAAAAGAGAGGGTTTTTTCCTCACTCTCCTTTGAAGTCTTTTATTCTCTAATGAAGACCAGAAAAGGAAAGATAAAACTAAGGCTATTAACATTTCCAGTTTTGCTCACTGCTCATTGTTTAATGACTTTAATTGTTGAGCCTCCCGAGTACTTAAATCACCTCGGTGCCACCAACACACAGGAAGTAGGGTGGGTTTTCTATTTAATTACAACAGGATACAACTCAGAATCATGTTGGGGGAAATGTACAGTAGACATAAACAACTCAAACCATTACCTTAGGGTACACATCTCTTCATGTAGCACTTTACAAACCTAATGAAAAGTGATTTGACCTACAACTATTAACTGCAAAAACAAAACAATATTTACATTTAAATTTACTGTAACATTAAGGGTTTGGCTAGGAGAGAGAAAACCCAGGAAGCACAGGGAAAAGAAATACTGCCAAAAGCAGAAGATGGAACATTGCTTGCTCCCCTTGATGCTGTGTTGTACACAACGGGCCATATGCTCAGATGGTATAAATCAGCTGCTTTACTGCCTTCACAGGAGCACTGCAAGTTTACATCATGGCAAGTCAGTAGATTCCTGTCTCAGGGTAGAGCAATAGTCAAAAATGGAATAAAACCATTTGGTTCAGAAAGATAAACATGAAGCAATTAATCAAAATATACTTTTTCATTTTTTGTGTTTCTTATTTCTGTGAGGAATCATACCAAGTGAACTCAATTTTAGTGGAAGACATTGGACTCATTAGCACAAATTTTGTCCAAAAAGAGCAAAATGAGAGAGCATTTTCCAAAGTCTTTTCAAGTAAAGCAACTCTGAAAAACAGAGTGATAAATTACAATTTAGATTTGAGGTTTATTTCATTAAAAGGTACATATGCTCATTTAAGCACAGTTGTCCATTTGCCTGAATTGGAAACAAGAAGAGAATGGGGTTAGTTCAGCTGGTCTATTCCTTCTGCAGAGGCATTGCAAAGAAACTTCTCCAATTTGGTCAGCATCAGGTTGGTCCTTGCTTGAACTGATCCACAGGTTGGAGCATTGAGGTGATGCCCCAGAGCAATACTCAACCAAAAGAAAAGCAACCAAATCCTCACTGTACAAAGGTATCCAGTGTTAAAAAATCTACTATTTTCTAAACAGAGGATAAAATGGCTGAAAATTCATTAATGGATTGATAAACTAATTAAACACTCTCTGCTTGAAGTTGTTTGCATGGGCATAAAAAGTATTCATTGCTTTGGATGTATCTAACCCTGTGAGCCATGCTTTCCTTGTGGCATAAATCACTTCAGCACAGGTTGTATTTTCACATGCTGGGCTGTAGTCAAAACAATCTAACATTAGCTTGACTGCTTGTGACTTCATTTACTTCTGTATTTGTCCATCAGATAGCAGCAGCTTATATACTGAGATGATAATTTAAAGGGCATATTCAACAGCAGACTACACCTCAGGATGTGTTTGATTCATAAAGCTGCAACAAACTCTATGGAAAAATAATTCTGGCTACTTGGTCTAGAAAACCGTGTGCAAATTTTATCTAAAAAAGTTCAGTGCTGACAGCTCATGCACCAGTTTAAGACAACTAACATTCTGCAAAACTTGGTACTTAATTTTTTTTGTTCTTGCCAAAGAACAATATCTTAGAAATTTCTTTTTAGGGCACTCACATATCGTCATTTAAATTGTTAATGAATCACAATCTTATATTCTCAAGAATGCAAGGTAAAAATGTAGTCTATGTCTTTAAAAACAAACAAAAAAAAAAAACCAATGTTACCTTTTAAGTTGCCTTATAATATGAAATAACACATACCACAAGAGTGACCAACAGGTTACTCAGTGACAAAATGCTTTAAATACACAATTATATAAATTCAGAGCCATGTTCTTTCCTTTCCTTTCCTTTGGGGACCATCTATTAATTAGGACTGTATGACTACGTGATTTTTCAGCTCAGTGGCCAAATGAAGAAACGAAGCAGCTCTGTAAGAGTGGAACCAAATGAATCCTAGTTTCCTATGGTTTTTCTGATGCTAATAAGGGTCAAACTCCCATATTAGCTTTTCCCTCGGTGGAGACATTAATAATGCTTGTCTGTTCTGCTCAACTGCCCACTTCCATAAAACTGGTAGGGAAGTCATACCTGTAAGACTTGCTCCCTGTTAAAAATAAAATTTTAAAAAAGAGTTTGGAGTGACCAACTAGTTCAAATATAGGGAAGGAAAAGCACAGGCAGAAACAAATACACCCTGATATATGCAAAGAGGTGGAAACTGCACAAGCTTCACCTCCCCGGGAAAATCTCTCTTTTCTGGATTTGTTTCACCCAAGCAAAAAAAAGTAATAAATTCAGTTAGAATGGTGTGCCGCTTCAGCCACAGGTCTAGCTCTGATACCCATCACAGCATTCTTAAGAAATAAAAGCACCAAGGCACAGCTTGAGACACATGATAGCAGTGCCCTGCAGTGTGTCCCCCATTTGCTGCCCCCATGCCTACACAGGGGGCTCTGGTGTGCACACAGAGTGAGGACACACACGCTGATGCATTTGCTTGCCCCAGAACTGACACTAACATAGAAAAACTGAGGTCTTGCTAATAACTTGTTAAAGGTTTTTGCTTAAACTATCTACAAGAATTTAGTTGTGATGGTTGCACTATTTTTTCCCCCCTTGCATTTAAAATGAGATAAAATGGGTTTCAAAGATGTTACTGATATGACCAGTGCCAGTTCAAGAAATTTTGCAACCCTAGGCAAATGAAAACACTTGCCTCTTCTAGAACAAAGTTGCTTATAAACTAAAGAGTCATAAAACAAGTTGCAGCTCCTGGAGCTCCAGTGCCGTAGGCAACTGCCTGCTCTGTCTCTCTGACAGAATAGGCCCGCGTATTGCTGAAATACAGTGGGAAGCCTCATACAGATACAAAGGACACAAAGTGATTTGCACAAAATACATCTTCTGAAAAAGGAGAGGGTGGATAGGCAAAAAATACAAGGGCAGCTCTGAGCTAGGCTCGTACAAACATCACTTCTCTTAGGATGAGCCAGAGAAGAGCAGCAGACATGGGCCTGGTGTAAGGGCTGTGACGGTAAAGGTCTCATGAATCAAACAGATTTTAAGTCATGCCTGTAAAAATAAGTGAAACCGAAGTAAGGCTGTTCGCTTGAGGTGAAGAAATCTCCTCATATACTTTGTTGTTTTTACTGTAGATGGAACATAATTTTTTTATTTTCTAACAAAGCCACAGAAACACTTTCTTCCTCACCTGTTAGTGTAAATCCTTGTATGGATAACCTGGAACAGTATCACGTGACCCATCCATCAGACAAATGGCCCACCCATTTATCATCTTAAATAAGGATTTTGATTTCTAGATTTGAGCACATAAGCAATGGTATTCCTAGTCTTCTTTCTTAAGTGTGGAATTCAACATACAGAGAAGCAATCTAGGGAAAGCACGCCACTTAAGTTACAGTTAAAACCACATAAACATGACACAAAACAAAAACATTTGGAGAAAAAGACCTTACAGAATTGCATTAAAATCATCATCCCTTTGACTTCTGAGTTCAAGGGGATGGATTACCCTCTCTCCTCCCCACATGCAGACTCAAAAGAGTTTTATTTTTCCTTCTGCAATTGACTTTGTTATTTACCTTGGAAGTCCAGCATCTTGTTTTCTTCATCTAGAAGCTTCATCAGTTTAGAGAACAGGATTTGCTCATCAAATTTCACAGGATCTTAAAAAAAAAAAAAAAAAAAAAAAAAAAAAAAAAAAAAAAAAAAAAAAAAAAAATCTTTTTTAATGTGAAACAACTATAGTCTCTTCTAGTAGTATTTCTGGAAATACCATTTTAAATTAAAAGTAACTATATAAAAATACAAAAATTACAAACTCCTTTGATGCATGAAGATACTTTTTAGTACTAATTTCATGGCTCAGAATAAAATTACAGTCACTTGTTTTATGCAAGACAATTAAAAATAAAAAAATATAGTCATATAATTTAAATGGTGGGCAATATTATATGTTGATCTGGACTGAAACTGGTTTATAAATTCTGCTAATAGAGTACCTGAAATTACTGTTTATATTCAAATTTCCTGATTAATTCTATTTTACTCCTAATGAAAATCAAAACACCCAGTTTATTCTAACATGGGTTTGGTTCTTCATTAGAATTTTTTTTCCATAATACTAACACTTCATCTAGTACAAGTAGTGATTACAACACTCTATAGCTTTTGAATTTGTGTCTGGTAAGTTATTCAAATTTCTATAATATCTGCAGATTTTAAAAGCAGCAGTGGATATACACACTTATCTTTTTCCATGAGACCTAAAAATTTTTTTTAATTACTTAAAAGTTCTATATTCAAGGGAGCAATGAGCAACCGGGACCATTTTCTCTCCAGATCTCACAGACTCTGACTTTTCTAAGTTGTCAGTGAACACAGGCAGATAGAAGACCAAAGAAATGCATACAAGGCAGGTGGATGGAAGCGCAGCTACATGCAAGCTTGGGTGGCTCTTTTTAAGTGCTCAATTGAATCTCAAAGAATACAAGGTTTTTTTACCATGAAATTTCAGAGCTTAGTTTTTCAGACAATAATCCTGGTTAATCTCTCTCATATCTATGCATAACTTCTGTTCTTCCAGCTCTGCAGAGTTACACTGATCTTTCAAAGAAGGTAGTGGTTTCTGCAAACCTCTTCTAAAAGCAGAGAATCTCTTACATTTCTTTTAGCCTACAACATTGAAATGTTCCCTTGGCAAGAGAGGCAAGAAAATCCATAGTGGGATGTTGTTTGCTCTCAGGGTACTATGACCTCATACAAATTTCCAGAACAAATTTAATTTATCAAATATAGAAAAGATAATTGCAAAAATCTTCATTTTCACAGAATAACCCATTAAAGAATTGTTAGTGGCTGAAGATTTGCTTTTCACTAGATATTCTCTTTGGGCATTGAGTTTGGCTTTCTAAAGTTCTAAGAGTTTAACTTGAAAGTGTGCCCTGATTTCTTCACGTTTTTTCTGGTTTTGACTCTTGCTCATGACAAGCTGCTAGTTGGAAAGGAGAGGTAAACAAGTATGGTTTCCAATCAGGGAATGACCATGCAGGACTTAGTTCTGACTGTCTTTTTTTAATCCATCTGCTACCTACAAATCTACTTCCACTAATTTAACCCTTCTAGGAAAAAGAAGCCAGACAGGAAGCCTGGTTTGTAAGTATTGTCAGCCTGCTTGAGGTAGGAAGGCAACTCTGGAGTCCATCTAGCCCAATTCCCTCTGCTCAAATAGAACCAAGTTACCCAGGAGCATGTCCAGGCACTTTTTGAATATCTGCAAGGTAAAATGCTTTGCTCTTGGCAGAGGTATTGGTAAACACAGCATTATAACTGCTCTACAGTTATAATGAGGTCCACACAGTCAACCTGAAGCTGGTATTGTTGCTCTTGTATTTGTATTTGACCTCTAATAAACTAGTGCAATCCCAACCTTTGAGTAACATTTTTGCCAGGGAGAAAAAGGAGGACCACCAAAAAACAGCTCTTCACGATGGATCTCAGGTTTAACATGATATGCAATTGATTAAAACCACCTCTCCACTCTAAATCCTGGAAGTGGATGGACTAAGAGCCTATTCCAAATTCTAAAATAAATAAATATATAAAAGCCCCACCACACAATACAAAACCAGCATTTATGGTTAATTTTAGCACTCAGCCTCTTCAACATGGTCAAGAGAACATTTCCTCCCAATGAGAACTGCATTTCCGCATATCCCTTATGTCATCACTCTGTCTGTACATGATTTCAGGCACACATGCACAGATACATAAGCCTAATCTGCTTTTCATTCTCTGATTATGAAGCAGATCATGACTCATAAAGCCTTTTCATAAGATGAACCAAGGCAGGACCAACAGGAAAAGAAAATCTTTCCTTTAAAAACTCCGAGCCAGAAGTTGACTTTCAAGGTAATACACTGCTATCCTATACAATGAATGGGGAAATTGTTTGGATTAGATATAATTCAACCTTGATTTTTCTTTTTTTCACCAAAACTCAGAAATTCAAGTTAGTTGTAGGCAATAGAGCCTAGTTTTTTTCAGTCACACAATTCTTGATCACAAAAGTTTAAAACCTCCATACGTGCTCAAAGTTTCTCATGACTTCAGAAGTGAACAACTTTGAGACCCTTTATGATAGATGCTTTCTTTATTTTTTTCTTTTTTTTTTTTTTTTTTGATCTGCCTAAGATGTGCATCTAGAGAGTCTTGCAGTACAAACAAGCACAGGCTTTAGAAAAGCAAAGGGATAGCAAGGTAACACAGGAGAGTCGGCTCTTGCGTGCTACTGGCTTGTTAGTGCTTAACAACAGGAGCCGGGCCAAAGCACTCAGTGCATAGCTAAGCACTTCATTACCATGATGATGTTCTTACTTAAGTCCATGCAAATTCAGGCAGGCCCGTTCCCACCCTTTTTTATCTAAAAGCCATGACAGCAAAGGAGAATTTCCTCTGTTAGACAATACCTCCTGGGTAATCTTTCTCATACCTATGCATAATTTCTGTTCTCTGCAGAGTCACACCTTCCCACAGGTTGCTACTGCCCACAGAGAGCAAAGCTAAGTAGCTCAGCTAAACCGGCAAAAGAGAAAATCTAAAAAGCCTCCTCCTGCACTTTTAGACACTCTGGGGTTTCCTTGTTAGGCAAACACACATTCAACTCCGTAGTAAAATTGCTCTCCAAGGAGGACTTTTGGGAGCAGGATTGTGAAAAAGCTACAGCTTAGCGCTCAGTTCTGGAGTAACTTCATTAATTAAGAACATGGTGTAGACAATGCTCTCAGAGCGTGCTTCATTTTGCTACAGTAACAGAGTGAATACAGAACAGCCTCATTTTTACCTGCCCATTAATCCGCTGTCCTTGATCAAAGTCTACGTATACTGCCTATCATGTTCAGAGCAGTTAAGGCTTAGAATTTAAATTGTAAACCTCAATATTTAAATAGAGCTGCATATGTGATCTCTGACACCTCATTTTCATGAATGGAAAAGAATATTCTGACACCAAAATTACACACTTAATTCTGACTCACCTTCCTCACTGACCTCCATCCCACACTGCCTTGGGTTTATTTCCTCACCCATCAACGGGTCAAAGTAATTTCTGCTGTATTCATTTCCTGTGGAAAGCACATGAAGTAAGGGTCAGCGATTATTAGAAGCACATGAACTAAAATGTTAATTTTGAAATCGACACCAGCAAGCAAAGGGGCATTTTTTTGCTACTTTACAAGCTTAATTTTTTTAACAAGTCCTCTAAGCCTACTGGTACTGCAATTATCATCTTGTGAAAGGTCAGAAAAGGTAATTCTGAAAACAAGTGCACTTTGTTACTTTTTCTCAGGAAATAATGAAAAAAATCTCAAATTTTGATGGCAGAAATATAAGAATTTTTTCTTAAATAGAGCATTCTCAATATAAGCCAAATTATTCTTGAAACACACCGCACAAGTGAATTTTCCATACTGCAAAGGAATTTGTATTTCACAGCTGACCTCTCCAATTTCAACAGTTTTAAATTTCACCACTGAGGTTTCAACGTCTGGTGCATCTTTAATACTGTATTGAACCAGAGAAGTGTTTAATTACAGAGGAGATACCAGGATACTGCCTCATTAATCTGAACAGCAATTATGTTCAGTTGGACTAGGTAACTAATCCAAGATTTTGATGGGATAAACCCACACATTTTAGTGTTTGGCTATTTTAACATCTGTTATTATCTGCTCTTTAGAAAATAAACAAATTTGCAAAAAATTAATTTGTTACAATTATCATAAAATAATACCTTATCTAGCTGCCTAGAAGAAATTATGGTAAAAGCCAGAAGAACTTCCCTTACGCAAGCAGGGAGGGTAGGCTTTTCCTCAAAATATGTCTTTTCTTCAACAAAAGTGCTACACTCTATTAAAACCATCCACATGTTCCCTGGGTTTGCAAATGCTGTAAATTGTGATTAAACAGGGAAAAAAAATTAAATCATTATGTCCATAACAAATGTTTTAATTGCTTGAATAGACATGGATGCATATCCTGGAAAATACATAAAAGCATGAGGGGGTTAATTCATCCAAGATACACCATGGTAGTCTACAGTGTATTTGTTTTAGGATCAAAAATAATCCAAGCAGCAGCTCTTTTTCAGAGTCTAAATGAAACTTTGATATGAAACTAGGTTTAATTTATATTTCTGGACTGGCACATTTTGACTGTCAGTCTCTGTTCCTTCAATGTAGTAAGTACAAGAACTGAAAATTTGCTTTACCTTGAGGTCTCAATAAAGAAAAAATAAATGAGTTTCATTTTTGTTACTTTATCTGTCAACAACTACTAGGCTGGTATGAATCTTGGCAGTATGTAATCAAAGTCTTATGTAGTGCAATAACAGAGCCATTCTACCTTATTCACTGTAATTGTTTTTCTCTAGCACAAAGCACCATGATGTTATATGAACACCCCTTCGCATGTTGGTAAAATAATTCACCTGCGTGCTAAAAAAGAAAATGATGATGCATTTCTTTATTCAATTACTTCATAGCTGTAAAAGTAAATTGCTGGAACATGTTTTCCACCCATACATACAATATTCAGCTATGGCATAGGCTTTTTGCACAATCTTACCATCACAGGAGCTTCTATTGAATTTTAATATCCCAAGTGAGTCTGGTGAGAAACTTTGAGGAGTAGACTTTTGGGCAACTCTTCTGGACAGAATAATTGGCATTTAGGAGGAAGTGTCATGTTATATTTGAGTCTACAAGGCATGGAAACCATTATTTAAAAAAAAAAAAAAAAANAAAAAGAAAAAAAAAGATACATTGACAAATACCATTAAATAGCTTGTTCTCTGATCCTCTTAAACAAAAAAAAAACAACCTCAACACTTTGAGGAGTATGAGATATTTTGTCCAGGCTGTGTCAGAACCACACACAGCTGGTGACAGATAGTTATGCAGAAGGAAAAAAGAACCACCAGATTTGATTTCTTCAAAGCAGTATACACTTTAAGACTTACAAGAACTAAGTGGTAAACACCAGAATCCTCTCCTCATGGTGATTTTATAGATAACAAGCCATTTTAAACTGTAGGACTCCACAGAAAACTTTTATTGAGGCTTTCAGAAGAGCTTTATCACTCAAACCTTAGGTCACTGCTCTGGGTGGGGGATGTTGCTGTTTGTGGGGTTTTTTGGTCTTTTTTCCCCCCTAGCTCCACACACACCTTGAGAAGTGGTGTGACCAAGAGGTCTGGGCTCTGGGCAGGTTCTAAAATTATTCAGAGGCAGTGCTAAAATACAAAATTATCAATTTTAGTCAACACAACACACTGCCCGAGGCATTTTGCTAATAACATTTTGTGAGCATGTGAAAAGATTGCTAATCATTTCACATTTGGTTTTGGTAATATTTGAAAGCGTATAACATGTAAATTAACAGTCCACTAAGGAATTCACATCACTCTGCTTTGTGGTATAAACACAGTAAACATCAATACAGAACTTGCTTGTAAGTATTTTGAACAGCATATACCTTGGTGCTTTCAGCAGAGCAAGTTACTTTGATGACCTGATCCCAAAAAGACCTGGTCAGCTTTAGAAACTTGGGTCTTTGGTTTGACCCAGAGGTTCCCTCAAAACGATTAGCTCAGTTTGAAACCCAATACACTTCTCAAAATTGTGTTATTTCATGTGGAAAATACAACGGATAATTCAGGAAATCAGAATTGAAATGCAAACCCACAAATTATCTATACATTAAAATAAGAATGGAAAGAAGGTGTTGGCACAACAGTGACCAGATGGGAATTTATACAGTTTAATTAAAGCAAGAGGAGTTGCTAATAAAATTAGCATAATCCTTGGATGCAGCCCATGGGACTGTACATGAATTACTAGGACTGGATGAAACTTAAAAGACGGCTTTTAAACTAAGATGTCTGTAGTCAATTATGCTATCTATGTCCTGAGAATACCACACAGGAAAGGCCTGACTAAGCTGAATTTCTATGTTGTCCTCTATCCACAGAGAGATCAGGTAGTCTATATCAATTACGCATGAAAGGTATAGCACAGACTTTGGATAATTATTCCATTTGTGTTTTATTACTTATATAGGCTTTTGGTTTAATGAAAGAATGGAAAAAACTCTGTTGGATTTATTAAGTGACTCCCAATCAAAGTAAAAAATTAAGGAATTATCAATAGCCAGATGAGTGGCTACTAAAAGCTTGAATAAATTATTACTGGGGGTTTTTCAGGGTGAAGCTTGATTTTCAGGGTAAAAGAAAAAATATTGGCATAAGCTATCCTTCTTTAGAAGACACTGTGCAGATTATGGTCTGCACGAGCTTGCCATGATAAGTAACAAGCCCCTTTTCAGACAGCAGTTTGGTCAACACGTACCTACCAATGACTTGGGAGAGCATGACTGGGCACTACTGAGGCAACTCCTAGAAGCCTCTTGCATCAGACAAAATAAGACAGAGGCATTTTGGAAAGACAGAATTCCAGTCTGAGACAGCATTTTGACCCAAAGTGCTTTTGAAACATAGTGATGCAGCTGGGAATGGAAAAGAGTAGTCATCCTTTCCCACACCTGACTTAAAGCATTGATTTAAGCTGCAATTCCTATTAGAGAACATCATAGCATATACCCACATTCTCTATTCAACAGAACTGGACTTATTTCCTTGGGAATACTTTTCATTTTATTTAGCAGACAAGGCTCTTTGGGCAGCCCAGGCTGAAGGCTCTGTGAGAACATATTTCCCCACTTCTTTATGAGAGCCAAAGCAGTGTCCTGGGATCAGACTTGATTACTCTCAAAGAAAACTGACCACCCCAACTTAGCCAGGAAGAACCAAGACTTGGGATTAAAAGGAAGAGAAAGCAGGGGTCCCACTTCCAGCTACTTCATTTACCCTTCCTCAAGCCAAGCTGTTTTATATGACTAGACTCCCGCCCATGTGTTTTCAGGATTCAATACCTACATTGATAAAGTTTGATATCTACGAGTTGCTTATTTGAGCCTTTGATTCTATTTTATACTTTGAAAAAAAAATCTATAAAGAACTCTTAAAAAATCATTCCAAAGCATTCAATTATATGAGAGGAGAAAGAAGCCTTTTACCTTAGAAAGAATCCCACAGAATGCAGAAGCAAAGAAAAATCATCAATGAAAACTGCATAATCAGAGTTCTAGCACAGTGAAAAACTGAATTACTTTCCAGTGAATGTATAAGTTCTTACTTCACATAGCCAATGATTTAAATGTTGAAAATAATGCCAGAACATTTGAAACTTTTACTAGGAAAAAAAAAAATTGAGTTTTTACTCCAAAATTTTGTGTTCCTAGAATTATTCATATCCAAATGTTATGAAGATGCTAAAAATAAAACTACAGTCTCATAGAAGATAGTGGATTAGTATGTAGTGTTAACAGTGAAACAGTTAGAAAACAGTGAATACAGAAAACAGTGTTAACTATCCAATTCTCATTTTTTCAAGGAAAATAAATTCATATTAGTCAGAAGCTATGCTTTTAGTCTGGGTTCTTAATTATTACTACTGACTCAAGATATTGGTCACATTTACCTCAGCTCATGTCCATTTAAGATATACATTTCTAACACTATTTTCTTTATTATATGTATAAATAAATATTTTCTATGTACATCTAAAATAAGATTCCTGGGGGTGTAACTTTATTCCAGAGTATCAAATATATGCAAGAGTGGTAAGGACTTTTATACAGAGCTTCTAATTTCCATTAATAGCAGTAATCAATGAAAAAAAATACATTTTAATGGCACCTTCATACTAAAGAGCATTATGCCAGTGACTGGACAGGAGATTTTATCTTGAAAACACAGCTTAATGTGTTAAGATGACTTCCCATTAAAAAAAAAAAAANAAAAGAAAAGAAAAAACGAAGTTTTAAAGGTATCGCATGTCATTCTCCTTATCCTAAGCAGACACCATAGGTAATGAGGAAATCAGATAATTGTGTCTTATGTTCATATTGCAAGCCTTGAATAAACTCACTTGTCAGTTTTGATAGGACTCTGGCAAAGGGGCCATTCCTGAGCCTGAGCAGTGCAGACCATGCTGCATCTGCCCCAACCCCTGAAAAAACACCACATCGCACTCACAGCACCCAAAATTTTTCACCCTCCACTCCACTCTGCAAAGTTTACCACCTTCTCTGCTGTTTAAGCAAAAGTACAGCATGGAAATAAGTTATTTTTCCCTTTTATATTTCCTGCAGGCTAGAGAAGGCACTGTGCCAAGGGATGCCAGTGTGAGACCTGCTACTTTTCCTGGGGAAACGCTGTTGGTCGAGGGCATGAGAAAAAGATTTGCTGGTGATGACGGAGTTCATTTAGGAACAGTATTAGATAATGTGACACATGTCAATGGGGAAAATGGATACTAAGCTCTCCCAGGCTGACAAGCTTGGCTGGTCCCACTCTATGCCAGCTAGGGAACTTGCCAAATTTTGAGGATCTGACAGCGCTATTACAAAGCAAACAATTTACAAGTGTAATAAGTTAGTCTTAAAAACATATATTCAGTCACATTCTGAAAAAGTATTTTCCCAATTTTAAAATACATCCATTCTTCACAATTCTTCTCCCCCTACCTTTCACAAATTCAATTTTAGCACATTACTTAGATGAGTGGTGCGGTATCCCTGTTAAAATTGCATGCAATGGATCACGTTTTGCACACTACATTACACCTTGTGCCGTTCTGCTGATTTCAATTGGATTACACATTGTGTAATTCAACGCAAAATTACTTCCAATGACAACCCTTTTATTCCTATGCATACATGGTGATCCATCATGCCCTGCATACCAAGTTTGGCATTTCCATTTCAAAGTCCCTGTTGGAATCAGAAAGCATGGAACCACATACATAGAACTTGAATTATTCAATATAAACTTTGCCATTGTTTAAGAGAAAAAAAGGTACAGTTTTGATTCATATTTCTGGTCCCATCCTTTATGCAAATCACTTTTTTGTCCAATACAAATCATTGGTATTACAAGCTCTCATTTCCTTCATATGCAGCACAAATATGAATTTACAGCAGATGCCTATTTTTTCACCTGTATTTACTGTCTTTACAATGGATTCCTACCACTTCTTTGGAATAAAATTAGACCCTGTCCATAAAGTGTCAGCCTCTAGTTCTCTATAAACTGACTGAATTCAAAGCAGTTTCTGATTGTTGTTGATGACTTTTAACAACCTGATAGCACACATTGCTGCTTCACAAAGCTCTTTTTTAGCTGTGTATTCCTACATCAACATCCTTGCCTGGTTACACTCTTGAGCAAGGAAGGCCTTATATTGTCCTAGCACATTTTAACAGTCTCTTTCAGCAACTGTTCCTTAGCAAAGTCTTCTCTCTACTTTAGCTTTTGACACAGAGCAGAGATGTACTTTACAGTGGGATTTTCCCTGTAGAACACGTGCAGCACTGTGTTAAGTACACCCAGCCTAGCTCTGCAGCTTGGAGGTGATGCAGCAGAGAACCACGCAGGCACTAATTTGCTCCCAAAAGCAGTATAGTCATGCTAATGTCATTCTGTACCTGGACTAATTAGAAGAATAATTCCTGGTCTTCAACTGAAAAAGCTTTCTTTCCCTCCTTTTTTTCTTTTCTTTCCCCCCTCAGATGCTGTTAATCTCTGTGGGCAAATTTATTGGAGCATGATATGAGATGTTAACAGTGCCTGTTGCAGATAAAATGGTAGAATTAATTAGAGCTTTTGATTTTAGGAGATAATCTAGTTTTGTAAAAAGATTTGTGTACTGGGGATAATAGGGGGAAAAATGAATGCATCTTCTCATCTGGAGACAATTTTAACTTGAATCATCAATATTTAGGGTCAGACTGCCTCAAGCCATTTACAAGTGCACAGCATGCAGGAGAACACAATTAGCCTTTCCTTTATCTTCCTTGCAGAAACTGCAGAGTGTCAGAGTCTCCAAAGGTGTCTATGCAGCCACCAGCTACAAGGTAGGCCACGGAGTGGGAGTATGCTCAAAAAGCCCCATCCCTGGATTCTGCATCTTGCATGTGCAATTGACACCACAGAAAAATCACATTCTAATTTGATCTGACATACATTCTCCCTGTATGGTTGGGCTGGAGGTTTTACCTCTCTTGTGGCAATGTGAACAGTGCCATCCCACAGGGCTCTTCTCAGCACTAGCTAGACCAAATGTGTGTATCTCTGTGATGAACACTAAAAAGCACCAACTGGCATAAGGCACTTGTACTTTTCCTGAAAACAGCAACTGAAGTAATAATGTACTGAATGCAATACAGTATCATCTGCTTTACAGGCCTAAAATAAAATGCTAAGTACAGTATTCCTGTGTTTAGGGATTGCTTGTGACATACATCATCCACCTGAAGTTGAGCAATTGCCCTTGTCTTCTGCTGTCAGACAAAGATAGAATAATTCCTGGAAGTTTGGTGCTCCTGTCATGACAGTTTGCTGGAATCTCTTGGCTGGAGAGAGACTTTACCAAGCCAGCCTGAACTTTAAGACACGCTACAAAGTATTTTGGTTTTAAACCTTACTGGAGAAAAGAGAAAAACTGATATTGGCTCACCTTGAGATTAAGTGTCTGACAACTGAGAAACTGGTGGACACAGGTTCTTGAAGACTTGGGTGATGTAACCCCAAATGTTTTTCCCAGGGAAATTTGTCTATTATACCTTCCATTGGGATGCCATCATGAAAATCTCTGCAATTCAATGTTTGATGAGGGGGAGAAAGGCAGAAAGGATGATTTAATTTAACCATGAGGAAACTGAGTACTTTAAGAAATAAAAAAAAATTGCACAGTTTGGCAACTACAAGGCTGCTGCTAGATTAACTTAATTTCACAAGCAATATGTGAAAGAAATTAAGGTGATGGGAGAAATCAGCAAAAAGTCAACATAGAATCCAGAAGAGAAAATAGGAGAGAAACCAATTAGTTGGCTGAAAAATCAGGAGATTAAACTGAGTAAATAGTCAGTCAGTTCCCCATGGTCATTACAACATTTAACAGGTCCAGGACTTCACTGATGATGAAGAGCAAAGAGCAGAAAGAGTTACTCAGTCGCCTAGTCCAGAACAACAGGCTACCAGTGATGATAAAATCTAGAATTTTGTCCCTCATGAAAAATAGAACAGTGAAAGATACAGAATGGCCTGATGAAAAGAGGAACAGACCAAGGGTCAGAGCTTTTATTTCTGTCAAAGGGCTGCATGGTGACAACAGACAAGGTCTCAAGCTCTGCCCCAGTTTCCCCACAAGCAAAGGACACAGGAGCCTTGTTACTTTGAGTCAAAAGAATAGCCCCCACCAATCTAATTTGAAAAACCAAAAAGTCTCTGAACAAAAATACCAAAAGCTTCAATAAATTTCTTGCAAACAAGAACCAGGATGCAACCCCTTCTTTCTAGAAGATATTCTATTATGGGAGGAAAAAAATTGAAAAAGCACAAACATATCTGTGAAATAAGTTCTTTGGGGGCAGATGCAGACAATTTACAATATCATGGGCCTTTCTACTTGTTATTTAATCTCCAGGCAATGGGTGTCATGCAGCAGAGCCCCCTGTGAAGAACAATAGTCAAATTCCAGGAACAGGTTTTAAGGCTCTCTTGAACACACAGCTGACTACTCACACTACTTCCCAGTATATGTAGTATGGAGGTGCGCAAGAAGACATCTCAAAGTAGGTGGAGGTTTTTCTAGAGAACACTTCCCTCTGGCAATTGCTGACAGAGGAACAGCCTGTGACACCGTTGCCAGGTGGAGGAAATTATAGCAACCCCTGTGGCTATTATTTGCTGCCATTAACAACATAGGCGATAGGTAGAAAGATAATGGAAAGGCAATGCCATCTCTCTGCCTTGCCTCCAAGTGCTTAGTCTGAAAACCCAGCCTGATGTTTATATAGTGTTCTCAACCTCTAATCTGCTAAATCCTGTGATTAAATAATTTTGCTCAAGGTTATAACTGGTTTTAAGTTGCACAGTTTAACACCAAGCATTAGAATTGACAAATGCCATTCCCCATTGAGTAAGCAACTGAACTTAACCTGGGGGCTGAGAGCTGGAAGAGCAGCCAGCAGCTGTGAAGGGAGGTAACTCCAAAAAAGAAGAGTATTTTATTAGCATCTGGGAAAGAAGAGGAGAAAATGGAAAGGAAATGATGTAGAGCCTAAAACATTTTTTTCACATGGGCTATACCATTGTGCGTGGTATGTGGGCACACCCTCCTAGAGAAATAGCTTCTAGCATGGAGTGCAAGTCTTGCATCCCAGGTGGAAAAAACAAGAGAATTCTGGGCTATCTCTTGTGAAGTGTGCAGTGGCTCCTGAGAGCAGAGGGGCAGGCAGGAGAGAATGCTATGGAAATGTTTCCCCTGTGGTAGAAGATGGCAATAGAGTTCAACACCATGTCTAGTTTATCCATGAGCTGAAGTGGTATCAGCTATACAAAGCATCTATGAACTTGGATCAAAGGAAGGTAGGATCAAAGATGCTCTGGGTTTTGGAGGACTCAGATTCAACAGATTGATGCATGAAGGCATAGACCACCTATAGACCCAGTCTTAACTGAGGACTGTGAAATATGACTATTTATACGTTACTGCATTAATGTGATACTGCGTTTACCTGTACAGGTGGCTTTTATCTTTCCCTCTTTAATGAAGAATTGTTACACTTAGAAATGGGGGAAATTAGGTCAAGAGGTACCTGAAGATTTTTTTTCCCGTGTTTCAGCTTGAAGATGTTGGCTTATTAGCGGCCCCTGATAAATTTTAACTGGTCCCTGTGATTGCCAAACAAGTGCTGACACAAGTTAGACTAAGAATAATTTAATGCAAGGCTAGACCAGATGATCTCTAGAGATATTTTCCAATCTAGACTTTTTTATGATGGCATAAATGGATGATTACTTTTTAATAGCTGCTTGACTTAGAGGCAGAGCTATGTGAATAACTGATCTTTTGGTTAACTGGATGAACAGAAGGTCGAGAAGGGAGACACAGGGTTGGGAAACAAAATTTTCCAACTCTCGGCAAGCTTTCCCCTCCCATTACAGAAACACTTAGCATTGTCTCAAGGCATTGCATTCCAGGCAAACTGGAACAATTTCTACTCCTTTCACAAAGACTATATTCAGCTAGGGTTTTTTTGAACAAAATGCTACTTAGGATGAAAAATCAAAATGTTTAAAAACGCATTTCAAGCTTTAAAAAAAAATGTGTTGTTTTCTTGAGGGAACTATTCATGAATTTCTGAAGAGGCGACTGAAAGCATGGATAGTCTCCAGCAAGCCTGACTTCATTTTTTGCCAGATAGACTATTTCATTAAAAAACAATCAATCCCTTTGTCTGCTTAATCACTGTTCTGACAGTCTGCAAAGGAAAGACGAAGAATTCCTGCTCCATGTGGCACTGCACAGAGTCACATGAAGGCTAAATGGAAGGCCAAACCTAATTTTGCAAGAAGCCATTAGGAGCCGTGGGCTCTCCACTCCCTCAAGGATAAAATCTTAACAAAACAAGGTCCAGTGTTTAAAAAACAACTGCCTGAAGGTCTGTTCACTGGCCTGCACTTACCCATTTAAATACCTGGGCTGGCAGCGTGCAAGGGTACTTAGCAAGCATCACCTCCACTTGTGAGTTTGATGGGAAATGCTGGCTGATCAGGACTGTGGGAAAGCCACACCAGTTACTTTGGTACTTTCTTCCTCACTGGATTACTAAGATAACCATTTTCCCTAATAACCAGGATTGATAATAATTCAAAAATGGAGTAATTAAGTAATAGATTAAAAAACATCAAACCTCTGCAAAAGAAAAACTGACATCAAGTGGTGCTCCTTATATTTCAGATAAAACAAAATAATAAACAGAAATTGCTTCCCAAGGCAGAAATTCTTTTAGGTGCTGCATCAAAACTGAGCTGAAAAGCCAGGATTACTCTCCTGGACAAGCAGAGCAAACAGGACTCTGCTCCAAGCATCTAAGCAACACTGTCTGAAAAAAAAAAAAAAAAAAAAAAAAAAAAAAAAAAAGAAAACAAGAGAAAAAACCGCG
>VWZN01022516.1:62417-106256 GCA_013396955.1 Regulus satrapa
GATGAAGCAGAGGCAAAATGCCGATTGACTGAGGGCATATGGGAGACCTAAGGACAACAATCAATCATGGATCTGTAAGCTGTTTAAAACTATTCAGTGCAAGGGAGCCAGCAAGAGAGTAGCATCTGTGTACTCAGACTGGCTGCAGCACCTCCAAAACCCAGCTCAATCCAAATTAGGAGGAAGCACTGCCATGAGCACCAGCTCCCCACACTCCCTCCCACTGGCAGAGAGCCCCACACAACCTGCACCCCATCACAGGGAGTCACTTGAGCATGGAGACAAAGCCCAGGTCTCTAAATATTTAGACAGCCTGTGTTTTTTGGCAGCATGTTGGATTTCCTACCCAGGATTTGCAGGGGTGCCTGCTTGGACATGCCAGGATGGCAACGCCCAGCACAAGCCACGGAGCGTGCAGGTTGGATGGGGAACACAACCCCTGTTGCTGTGTTTGAGGCTAATCAGGCTTGATGTCTCACCTCTTGGTTCAGCATGGGCTTGCAGCCCGAGTTTTTGTTGGTGAGCTGCAAGGGTGCTATCTGGCTTGTCATGTCTAATAACTTTCTCTTCTGAAGGCTGATATGCTGAAAGATCTGTGCTGCTGATGTTAAAAGCTGGATTTTCAATGCCTTCTGTTGCTGCTCTCTCTTCTTTTACTATAGAAAACAAGGAGGTCAGAAGAGCACATTATAGCAAAGTGTATTTCAATGACAAGCAGAAAATTCCTTCTAGTAATTCCTTTGCTGAGAGATTCAAGTGTATCGTCCTCAAATGTCGCCAAAACAGAATTAGGTTAAAATTAACTCAAAAAAAAAAAGAATAAATGATTAAAATAATTACAAATTGCACCCTGACAAGCAAGAGCAAAATTTCGCCCACAGCCATTTGTCTGTAATTAGTTAATTAATCCTTACACAAATTATGAGCAATAACTCATCAAGCAAGGCTCACCCATCAGAAATTCAGCCGACTTGGATTTCTTCTGCTTAGTTTGCTTCAGAGCCTTCTGCTGGAACTTCTGGAGGGAAATTGTTAAATGAATAAATTAGCTAAAGAACGAAGATCATCCTTTATGATCCACAACTAACACAGTATTTTAAATATGGGATGGCATTGAAATGTCATTTAATTTAAATCTCTGCTAAAGGGGTCAAACACTAATTGAACAACAGAAGTGGAAGAATTAAATAAAATAGAAGAAAAGTTAAAACAAATGCCAAATGAAGGTCACATTAAAATACTTTGTTTTTCCCAATTTTAATTAATGCAAAGAAACCTCAACAAATGAAGAACATTATAAGACTTGTTTCTCAGTATGCATTCAACAGCAACTGCTTTATTTCACTTGCAGAATGGCAGTGCTTCATTTAGAAAAGTTTGGTTATGTAGCATATTTATAAACAGACTTTCCTGATGCCACTCTCCTCCTATTTTCTAAGTCCACTTACATAACCAGTGTATCTGTTCATCACAGAGCAGCTAAAAATGAATGAGCTCTACCCTTTCATACAATGCAATAGAATGAAAAGAGAACCAAAACAATTTTAAATGAGGTGTCACAAAAGAGAGATCACGGTCCAGGGGAGGGAGGAAGCAGGACTCATTACAACAATGAAAAGTTCATTTTATATTAGAGAGATGCCAACAAGGGTTACGGTGAAATCAAACAGCAGGAGATCTTGCGGAACCTCGGCTCTGACAAGTTCCACAGTAATTCCCATGGGGAAGCATGGCTCAAAAATTATATGGCCACATTGAACTAAGGAAGGCCCAAGTGCTAAACATTGTCCTTGTATAATACCTAGAGCAGCACTGGGCAAGACACATGTGGTCTGGAATGTGGCTACAGACCCTATTTCAGATGCTGACAGTCAAAACAGGCAAAGATTACCTAAAATAAAGCACATCTGGGAATATTAATCAAAGCCAAAACCAAAGTAAGAAAACAGTTCAGGCCATTTATTTTAGAATGTCACATGGCAGCTTCCAAAAACAGCATTATTTTTTCAAGCCAGTTGCTTAATTGTCCAGTGATAAAGACCACTCCTGGCAATATAGCTCCTGGAAACTGTCAATACAAGAGGATTAATTACAACAATCATTGAAAAATCACAGTTTTTAGAGCATCCATCTTTCCTGTTTGATTGTGGGTGTCAATTTCCAGTAAAAAAAAGAAAAAAACTTGCAGCAGACACAATCAATAAATCTGTCAAAAATAACTGCACCATACCACTGACAGGTTAATATAGATATTAATATCTTCATATTTATACAAGTACATATGCACACACACATATGGTTTTCTGAAAACAGTGGACATCCTCTAAATTAAGACTAATACCTTACTAAATAGCAAAAACGTAAAAATTACCAAACACATTCTGAAAACTACAAAAAATAAATACAAGAGAAAAAATTCCTGCAAGCCACATGTAGCACAAATGAAACTAATGATAATTTTGATGGGAGTTCAATAAGTTGATAAATTTCCCCAACTTCTTCTGATATTTTCAAAAATACACATTCATTCAGTTAGTGTCTTCAGAATTATGTCTGCTTCACAATATTAAAGAATAGCTGCATTCTTGCATGCCACAAAATTTTAATTGAGTCACTTTTAAAGTGTTTTGATTATTTGTAACATTTCTGTGTGATAATTATTCTTACTATGCTGTATATAGTCACCTTCAACTTTTGTATAAAACCCTACAACTTTGTATTAACAACTAAAGAAAACAATATCAAGACAAAAATTCTCGGGGCAATTTTCAAATGGTATAAATCTGTATATATCTGTAACTCTGATGAAATTAGGATTATCTGCATTAGATTCTGGGTATTCCTTCTGCATGTCAGATTTCCCTAGCAAAACTAAGTGCTTATTATATTGGCCATAGTCAACTTTTAACTATTATAGTCTGGAATATACACAAGCTTCTTTCATAGCACAAAGAAGGAAAAAAGATATTCTCCTCCTTCCCCATATATAATAAAGATGTGTACTGCAGTGGGTTCTGGAGTGGCTTTGTGTATGTGTGTGTTTTGACATTTTTACTGCTTGGGATTTTGAAGAGTTTTTTTTTGTTGTTGTTGTTGTTTTGGGGACAGTGTTGGGATGTTAGATTTTTGAGGGGTTGTGGTTTTTTAGGATTGAATAAGGTTAACACCAAATTTTGTATTTTTCAGTGACACAAATGACTAGTATTTTTAGGCAATTTATTTAACAGGCTTGTGATCTCTACTTAATGCAAAGAGATGATGCCCTTGTCCCTTAATGCGATCAGGTTTTGAAAATATGTTTTTCATATTTTTTTTAGAATGAAAGTAATACTTGATTTCCAACAGCAGAGTTGAATTCTTCCAGTGTTGTTTTTCAACATAACTGAATAACAGAGTATTTCAGTGGTGGCCTTTGTGTAATCAACACATGCTCTTGTCACTTTGTGCTTGAGAGGAAATTAGAAGACATTTTCCTTTCATACCTATTTCCAGCCAATTTCCTCATCCTTCTCTCTTTTACACATGAGCAATTTTAAGGAGTGTAAATAACACTATTTCCCCAGCTTTTTATTTTAGGTTTCCTTTCACAACCCCCCTACCCTTACAACACTTTGCCTTCTCATCAGAGAATAGGCAGGAAATTATCCAGCTGCATTTTATATTGCTTTTATCATTAGTCACTACTACTTAATGTATGTATTTATGCAAATTTATGTCTCAAGCAAATGTTCTTTAATCAGTTTGCACATACCTGAGAAACTTAGGTTTTTAATAGCAAATTAAATAAATGCTTTCAGTGACCATTTGGCATGTTTGCAGGCAAAGTCCAGTTGTGTGAGCATACAGAGACAAATGCACATGAGCACATGTTCGTACAGAAAGCCTCCACTCTGATTACAGAACATTATCCCAAAATAAACATTGAAAAGCATTTATTTAAAAAAAAATTTAATAAAAAAAAATTGCACAATCTGAAACCAGAGCCTCAAGTGAACCAAAGGCTGTGCTAGTTTACACCTGCAGTGATGGAACTTGCATCCACAAACCAAACACATCAGAACTGTCCATCCACAACCAGCACACAGAAAGGGGATGTCCTTTGTCCCTTGTCTTCAAAGTCAAGTTTAAAGGGTGGTCTTTCTGCTGGTAGCAACTCATCTTACCTGGAATCTCCACGACTGTTGCTGAAAAACAAAAAGTCCTGCCTTTTATTTTTTTTAGTATCTTTTTACCTTCAGTGTGCTGCATTACAGCAAAGACAAGGGGAATTAGAAGTGTTTAAGCGCAGCACAGACTAATCAACATGTCACTCAAAAAGTGACTTAAACCTTTAAAAGCTTTTTTGCTCACCGTCATCATTAAAACGCACCGCCTGCTTTCTGATACCGATGGGAACAAAGGAAAACCGGGAGCACCAGAACCTGCAGCACTCGCATCTGTGGGAGAGCAGCGAGCACCACAACAACAGCAGCAGCAGCAGCAATGGCGAGGGAAAAAACCCTCATTTATAACCAGTGACAACTAAAACCTATGAAGTTTTTAAAAGAATGTGATTGTTGTCAAAAGGAATTGGGTACAACAATGCTGCGTTCAGCTCTGGTTCCACTCAAAGCCGTGGCTGAGGGGCTCTGGGAAAGCTGCTGGAAGGCTGGTGGGCACAGACCAGCAAGAAAGTGAATTTTGCATACTGTACGGATCATCGCTCAGTTCAGGGCAGTCATATTGAATCTGTGATCAACCAATTGTGCTTCATGAAACCGTCAGCCCTCATTTATGTCTAGCTGTTTTCTTCTGTCCTGCTGTAAACAAGCTCTGCTCTGAGCTGTCTCCCTACCCTTATCTGCTTACGAAGATCACACAGACAGACCTCATCAGCAGCCTTAGAGTTAAAGTTAAAGTTACTGCTTCCAGACAGCAGTCCCCATGCAAGCTGGAAGTCAAAAAGAAGAGCAACTTTGGAATGACAGAGTTTTAGGTCCTTTTAGAAAATGCATACCTTAGATTCATACACATACTGGCATGTTATGTCTCTTTCATGAAATTAAATTAGGTGTTCCTAATATGAACAACTGTTTCTAACATCAGCAAACTAGCTCAGCAGATTCATCCATGGTTTTGTTTGTGGGTTGGCTGTCTTGTTGTTGGTTGTTGGGTTTTTTGTTGTTTTGGTTTTTTGGGTTTTTTTTTGGTTTTTTTTGGTTTTTTGTTTCTTTGCTTTTCCTTTGGGGCCTTGTTTGAATACAGCCAAAAGAGAAATAGCTGGAAATATTGTCAATCTGGTAGGGCTCCAAGAACCTAATAATGCCTGAAATGCTCTAAGGAGTGTAACGATGAAAACAGGAACAGGTATGCTGGCTTCTGTTCTCATTCACTTCAGTGAGAACATTAGCCTTCCAACGAAAAGCAGAGCACAGTTCTCAAAGAATGATCCTCTTGCATAAAAAGGGATGGAGCCTCACTAAGCCTTTATTCCTCTGTGAAGGCACTCACACAGACAAATGCATTAGGAGGTATTTACAGCATTTAATTCTTGCAACCAGCTGCTAAGGCCCTGTTAAGGCTTTCCTTTATGCAGCTGGAGCTGGAACCTTTTCCTTTCTCCCAGCCTATTACTTTGTCTGTTTAAGGGATGGCAGCCAAAGAGAAACAGCTTGGTATTTGCACCTGTCTTCTTTAAGCACCCTATGTTTAGAATTTGCAGAGAACAAACTCTTCATTGCTAAAGAGAATGGCATTTAGTCAGGTCAAAGATGTTTTTAGCTGACTCTGCAGCAATCAAAAATAAATTAAATTAAATAAATAAATAACCACACACTTTGTTTATTGTAGCTAAACAGTGAGGCCAAAGGAAAAGTCTTGTCGTAAAAGAGCAGCTCAGTGTGTAGGTGGAAGATGTAACCCTGTGTGCCTAGCCTAATACCAGGCACAGCCAGGCATGAGTGAACCTGCACGCTGCCCACGCAGGAGCACGTGGGAGAGCTTTTGCCTCTTCCCCTATAAAACACAGAAATGCTTCAGAAAGCAAACATGTGCAAAGAATCCTTCCCAATTTCTACCTACTGGGCTGCCTTTTGAGGACCAGCAGAAAGTTTTGCTACATGGACAGTCAGACCTATGAGAAAATTGTTTTTATACAATTAAAAAGAAATGTATGCACCATTCATGAATATGCTCAGAGGTATGCAAGCATGGCCATACAGAGCCCCATTAGTAAATCAGTGAGTGTGTACATCAAGCGAGTAATCCACGTGTGATCTTCCGGCCTTACACAAACTATCATAGCACGCTTGCTTCTTGCTAGAAAACAAAGATGGTGTTTTCAGTCAATTTTTATTTACAATTGCACTGAAAGAAACAACAATCTCACTGGTGTATTAGTTCAGTTACTAAGAAGTAGCGTTTTTATTGCTTGCTCTTAAAATAGAAAAACCCTCAAAAAACTCAAGCTCCAGAGCTGATGACAAGAACAAAAATGCTAGGGGAAGAAAAAAAAAACTGGAAGGGGAATAAAACAAAGTAAAACATACAATTCATTAAACAAAACATTGGTCCTGCATTTTGATTTCATAAATTGTCCCCATTTGTACTTCCTGTTTAAACAATAACTAACATGATGATGGGTTAAATGAAGTTGAGATTGTCACAAACATGGCCTCACTAGTAATTAATGTAGTTTAATATGGTTGTTGGCACACATCTCACATGACAGATAATGTTCCAACATGTCACTGATAGGACCTTTCAGCACAGCTTTAGGAGATCTACCAGGCATTGCCGAGGTTGGTTGGGTCAAAGGGTTGAACCATGTGTAATTCAGAACAGAAGAGGTCCCACGGTCACTCCACAAAAACAATTACACTACTTATTTCACTCCATCCCTTGCCCGAAATTCACAAGCCTCACAGTTTCAGCGCAGTCAATCTCACTCTGCCCTGGGGCTATGAGCCACATGAAAATATGTGGTGCTGTGTTTATAAATCTAATCAAAAATAGAAACAGTAGACAAGCACAATGAGGTCCTACTATGGATCATGGGAATTCTCTAAATTCTGAAGGCACTTTTGTTTAACTTCTGTGGGCCTTCTCCTACCATTACATTGTCTGGTACTCTCGTTAATCATCTCCTTGACTTGTCAATGCTATAAAGGAGCCTATGCGTCTGCTGACTTCCCTCCCATCACACTACAAATAATATTATGAAACAGCAATGCTAGGAATAGCCCATTTAACTTTTTTCTTTGGAAAGCATGGCTTTTTCTTCACTTACCTTTTTCTCCATGCAAGCCTGCCCTTTCTCATACATGCAGCAAAAAATGTTTCCTCCTGCAACAAAGGAAAGGAGTACATCTGAATTTTCTGTCTGCACACTTATTAATACCACTAGTTTAGCATGAGGACTCTCAGAGCACCAGCCCATAAACCTGCTGGGATGGGGGGGTTGGGTGTCTTTCCTGATGCCATCCCCTCTCTGACCTTTTCAAAGAGCAAAGGAATGATGCAGTGCTGCCCCCTCTTTTTTTTTTTTTTTTTTTTTTTAATTTTTTATCCCCACNGCTAACAAGCATAAACAAAAAAACATAATTAAAGATCAGATTAAGCAATACCAACAAAAACCTAGTTTTAAGTGGAAGCAGTCCAGAAGTAGATAATTTCTACCACCAGAGAGTAACTAGTAACATGACACAGAGTTTGCTGTAGAATACACCTTACCCGAAGACTACAGTACCAAAGATGTCAAACACAGGAATGCTTCTGTAATCTGGCATTCCACTTATGCCTCATTCCCTATGCTGGGGTTTCCATTGAAAGGATGAAAATTTTCCTCTACTTTGAGGTTCTAATTAATCAAACATACAATAAATTCACAATTTATATATCAAGTCAGCAAAAAGGTCTCGATTTTATACCAGCTACTTTTGTTTCTATGTGGAAATAAAATTCCTTCATTCAGAATGGTCGGACAGGTTGCCCCAGTGCCCACTGAAATCAATGGCAAAACTCAGTCTGACTTCACAGTTTTAGAACCTGGTCTAAAATGAATAACAAGCTTATTCCTTGGCCAGATTTTCCCTTGTGTATTTATACAAACACACTTTCAGGGTATTTTGCTGAGCCTGAAAACAAAACAAGACTTTGAACAATTAAAAATATCCCTTCACAGTCCCTCTGAAGCCTTAGGTGACCTTCTGGGTCAGAAGATGCCCCGTGCAAAGTACATGTTTGGCCCTACTTGAGGAAACTCTCTCTCCTGAGGGCACCAGGCAAAGAAGTGCCTAATTCTGAGTATTCTTAGATTTCATTGAAATCAATACAATGGACAGGGCCACAAATGCTCCACGGAAAAAGGCTGCATTGTCACTCCTGTTTCTCGCTTAATGAATGAAGGGCTGAGATTTTGCCCATGCTTTGCTGATGCTGAGAGCCTGCTGACCTTTGCCATCACTCGTTGATTTCAGTGCCCTTCTTGGGGTGCCAAAGCTATTGAAGCAATGCCAGAGGCTGTGAAGCTAGCAGCTCCTGCTCCTCCTAGAGCCAGCCCTGCCCAAACAGCCCCTGCACCATAGCCCACAGCTGTTGCAAAGCTCTCTGCTTCAGGTTACTATGCAATATGGAAAATAAAGCCCCAGAAAGACCACACAGATAGGTTCAAATCATGTATCTGGTCATTGCATGTCTCAGAAAGCAGGCCCAGCCTGAATTCCAAAATCTGGGATGGGTTTTCAGGACAAGGTAGTCTGTGCATTTCTTCTCCAGCTACTGGAACTGTACATCTGCTGAATGCAACAGGTAACTTGTTTCAAGCACAATGGCATGACATGAGCCACTTGATACAACTCAAAAAGGAACTGCAAAAAAGAACCACCTCTATGAACCAAAAGCAACAAAAGCTTGAAAGGGGTCCTTTCCTCTTCAAAGTAGAATGGTGAAAATCTGCCAGCAGAAGACAACTGATCAAGAGATAAACTGTGAATTCAACATTTTCATCCATGGTCAACATCTGTGGATTGTAGAAGAGCCAAAGATGCAGCAATAAGGACTTGCAAAGCCACAGCAGTCCAGGAATCCAAACATTAATGGGAAGATTTGGAGTTTGTTCTTAAAAAGTGTGATTGTTGCAATAAGAACAGCAAAGACAGATAAAAAGTGAGTTCAGAAGATACATTAATAATGTTAGGATCTAAACACTGATTTTCTTAGAGTTCGAGAACTCCTTATTCTTTGGGTTTTCCAGGAAATTTTTGTGTTTGCTTGCTTTGGTGGGGTACATTTTATTGTTTCTTTTTAAATGAAGGTGTTAGACATTGCTTTTCCTTTTTTTCTTTATAGTACCAAACATACAACACATTCAACACTGTCTCAACTGATGCTGACTGTGGCCTTAGTTAACCTCACCAGCCTATTTTCTTTAGCTGGATAACAGCTGAATCATTAGCATTAAACTAGCTTGCAGTCCTGAAAAAATACAGCAAACAGAGTACATGATCTTCTCAGCAATCAAAACATAACATTAAAAGTATTTGAGATCCCACCAGGTATTTAATTTCATACCTGGCTGATACATTTTGCATGAATTAAGGAAGGACTTTAGTTATTTTTAGGTCCATTTGTAGTAAAATGGGAAAGTAAAACAATTACTTGGAAGTCCTTAAACTGGATATTCCACCTTCTTTTTCTAATTTTTCACCCAATTATGCTTTTTTTTCCACAAGAGGAAAAACTAAAAATGCTAGATTAAATATGCAAGATATATTAGTAACTCCCTGCAGTGAAAGTACTCTATTTTTAATTTTTTAAAAATGAAGGAATTAGAAAGATGCACAAAAACACTCTTTCAGCACCACAACCCTATAACAAGCTCCCATCACCAGTTAGATACAGGCCTGGAAGAGGTCAAAACAACACATTTTTCCACTGGAGCATGCTCAGGTACACATTTCTCACAATAGTTGATACTTCATGCTGTATCAGCCACCAGAAATCACTTGGACCAGTGTACATCAGGGGTCTTACAAACACAGCCATAAAATGTACAGCGTTCACCTCACTGCCACACCCAAGGAAAGAACCCTCCTGTTCATAGCTGCGCACCCAGAATCTCCCCAAAGTGCGCCCTGACGTGCAGGCATGGTACCGCTGGGAAAGGAGAGCAATGCTGAGCACAGCTGAGGTGTTGGAGATTGCTGGAGGAGAAAAGCAACAGTTTGTCATCGTGGGGGCTGCCTTCGCTCCTTCCTCACCTTCACCTGGGGCACCATTTATCACATGCTAAGAAGCAGTGCTGTGGGATCCCTGGGCTACAATATTGGCTGAAACCACTGAGTAAATGATAACCCTAACAACCCTGCTTGCAATTCCCTTTGGAATCTCTCATAAATAACAGGTAGCCAGCCTTGGTCTTTAAGAAATATTTCTTCAGGGAAAAATTGCACCTCCAGTGAAGAGAATCCATCAATCACTTGAATCCAGCAGGACTGACCTTTGAAGCCAAAAGCACTGTGGTTATCCTCCTGTAATCATCAATTTTGGGAGCAGGTCCTTCAAAGTAATCTCAGATCCAAGCTATATTCTTTTTCTTTTTAATTTTTCTTCTTTTTTTTTTCTTTTTTAATTTATAAAGAAAGGAGCTCACTGTCTTCAGGAGCAGTATGTCTTTATAAAATTATACCATTTTTTACCCAAATGTAACCAAATGTAACCCAACATTAGGCTCCTATTCAATTCCTTCCCTTGATTGTTGTGATGTACCTAGACCCTTTTCTGTGAGCTTGAAAAGATGGATAGATACATGATTTTTCTAATTATAAACCTCAGTAGGCAGCTAAGCACCACTCAGCTGTTCACTTACTCTCTCTTTCAGTGGAATAAGGGTGAGAATTAGAAGGATAACATTTTTTAAATCTCTTGGATTTAGATGCAGAAAGTTTAGAACTATAGACTGATTTGGGTTGGAAGGGACCTTAAAGATCATCCAGTTCCATCCCTCCTGCCCTGGGCAGAGACACCTTTTACCAGACCAGGTTGCTCAAAGCCCCATCCAACCTGGCCTTGAACACTTCCAGAGATGAGGCATTCACATCTTCTCTGGGTAACTCACCATTCTCCAATAAATAATTTTGCCCTAATATCTAATATAAACCTAATCTCTTGTAATTTGAAATTGTTACCTTTTGTTCTGTACTCTCGTAAAAAAAGTCTTTCTCCTTCATTCTTGTAGACTCCCTTCAGGTACTATTGAAAGGTCGTGATTAGAATACCCTGAAGCCTTCTCTTTTCCAGGCTGAACAATTCCAGTTCCCTTAGCTTTTCCTCATAGGCAACATGCTCCATTCCTCTGATCATCTTGGTGACCCTGCTCTGAATTTGCTCTGACAGGTCCATGTCCTCCTCCTGTGCTTGGGGCTCCAGAGCTGGATGCAGCACTCCAGGTAGGGTCTCACCAGAGCAGAATGGAATGGTAGAATCTCTTCCCTTGCACTGCTGGCAGTGCTGCTCCTGATACAGCCCAGGATATGGTTGGCCTTCTGGGTTGCCAGAGTTTATTTTTTTAAATGAAGGGGGGGAAAGAAAAGGGAGTAGGGAGGGAAGCACAAGCAAACAGTGATGCAAAACAAAACAATTGTTCACCACCAACCAACTGATGTCCAGCCAGTCCCCAAACACCTTTCACCCACTCACCACACACTATGTTTTATTGCTGGACATGACATCATATGTTATGGAATATCCCTTTGGTCAAATGGAGTCAGCTGTCAGAACTTCTTCCCCAGCCAACCTCTTGCATAGCCCCAGCCCACTCACTGATGGGGTGCTGTAAGAAACAAAAAAGGTTTTGACACCGTGTAAGCACTGTTCACCAATAGGTAAAACATCCCTGTGTTATCAACACTGCTACAACAAACCCAAAACATAGCCTGGCACAAGCTACTATGACAAAATTGAACCTCAGCCCAAACCAGCAATAGCTGTGGAAGCTGGAAATTTTAGGTTTTGTGCCACCACTCCAGTATTCCTATTTCTCACCACACATGAACGCTGGAAAAATCTACACATGAATGTTGACCACGCTTCTTCAGAGCTTGGCTTATGGATGCCCATGTCCTGATGAAGTCCCAGGACTCATGTTCAAGAGTATGGAAGTTTTTTGTGATCTTCACCTGACAGTCACTATTGAGGGAGGAACAAAAGCAGCCTCAGCCTAGAAAAAAGGCTTTCCAGAAAGGGATGAAAACGTCCTAGTCTTTCTTACCAGGCATTTTTTTGTTTTGGTTAGTTGGGGGTTTTTGGGGGATTTTTTGGTTGGGTTGTTTGGTTTTTTTGGTAAAGCTCTCCACTGCAAGACTTGGAGAAGGCTCAGATTAAGATGGTAGCAGGCAGCAAAATTGAGGTATCAAGCACAGTAAGAAAATCATACTCCTCATGGTTGTGGTCAAGAAAAAAAAATTCTTTTTCCTACAGTTTTCCATTTGTAAAACAGGCACAGTAATAATCCTCCATACCTTCATGATTCTACCAGCCATGGTGAATTTCTGCACACCCCTCTGGATGCAATATCGTGGTATCAGGAACCTGAGCACTGCCACTGCTCTTAGTTTTCTCTTCCCACCCACATCCCAGCTCTTAAACAACAAAATAAAAAATAAATTTTAAAAATCCTTTCTTTTTCATTACAAAAAGTTTTGTGACTTGTAATTCTTAAATTACTAGGCCTTCACATTACAGAAGAATGCTAGTTAGAAGTACTGAGCTGAACATGAAATCCTGAAAAAAAAAATGCTTTAGAGACAAAACCAGTGAATTATTTTGAGTGTGCAGAAAGAGCATTGTAAACTCTAAGAAGACATCATATGTAAAGGTAAATAAAAAATCTAAGTATATTGATTAACATTTGTGAAAAGAGCCCCAACTTCTTTTTAGAAGTGTTTCAGAGTTTCTTCTTTATTTTCAGGGAACAAGTTGTTCATTTTTTTTACTTTATTTTGTATTTTCCATAGAGTTTAATACTTCCTCATGAACATCTACTTTTCATTTCCTAGTTGCAACTACTACTACAAAGAAAAGCAAACCAATCAGAAGTTATTTTTATGCAGTTTAGGAATCAGCCTACAATGATTGGGGCATTGTTTTCCAAGAAAGTTTCACTGTAAATAACACAATCTGCTCTAGGAAAAATTCAGTTTTGTTGTTTGTTAATTCAAAGATCAAAATTTCAAATCTGTATATGAAAGTGTAATGTTAAAGGGTTTTCTCTCAGAATTAAGAAAGAGTATAAGGACTCACTGGAAAATACAGGAAAATGCTTCTTGTAAAAGTTGCACTTGTTACATCCATCACTTCAGATATCAGCACTGCTACTAATAGATCAGGAGAGTTTTCTTTCAGTCAAAGAGACAGAAATCATACTGTATGAGCAGTCCCAGAAGGAATACCTCTAGTTGTTCAAAACATATTTCACTTGCCTCTGGCAGGGTTTTCCAGATTAGTGTCATATACGTGTCAACATGAGACAAACATAGGCTACTTGTTCAAACATTCCCATTACTCCCCCTTATATCAGCCTATATGCCAGCTGACACTGACTATACATATATATCAATATATTCAACCCAGTGAGTGCACTCCTCTGTCAGGCACTTGTTAATGAGACATAACCACCAAGTACAAGTGAAGGGAAACTGAGGCAACAGCTTCTGTAACCAACAAAGTGGTACAAAATAGACAGGGAATTAGGAATTAGGAATGCATTTCTAATTTGCATACCACTCATTAGAAATGGCCGTGTATAAAGACATATTTTGACTAATAAGAAGAGTTGCAGCTTGGTTTTTAAGACCCAGTTAGCTGATATGACCTACACACACAGAGTTCTATGTCTCTAGTGGTTTCCATTACTTTTCAATCAATAATAGCAGGAAAATTGGGTCCAGCCTGTTTTAAATTTGGTATCTTCAGCCAGCGCAGCTAGATGTGAAGTTTCTTTGTCCCAGCCAGGAAATCAGCAATTGAAATTCTGACTCCAAAATTTGAATTATTGGACTAAATCTCCCTTTGAAATAAATGCTAGTGATGTTTTATTTATTACATGTGAAAAACAGCTACCTCAGGACCTTGAACAAGCAAACATGACTGCTTCCAAATTCCTGCATTTTGGGACAGATGGCATGTCCAATAGGCCCACAGCTGTTTTCTAACCCATGGAGATGCTGTAAAACTGATATGCCCTCTGCACAACTTCCTCTGATAGAGTGAAGAGTCAGCAGCAATCCCATTATATGTTCTTCTTGGTGATGCAGCAGTTTAATAGATTCCTGTTGTCTGCCCCCTTCTTCTCTCCAGCCATCTATTCCTGTCCTTGGAAAGCAGCTCACTGAAGTCTCATTGGGCTGTATTTACTGAAGATCTAAGCCAGGTTAAAAATACCTGTCTCCAAAACACCTCCTTTTTTTAATATTTACCTTGAACCATTTCACTGGTCCCACACATGGTTGTGCCACTACAGCCAAGATGCAACAAGCTCCATCAAGGAAAAAGATTATCCTTAAGTGAACTTTCCCATCAGAGAAAACATATACTGAAACTAGACCCCTCTAACAACATTAAAGTTTACTACCAGTCCCATAAATGTAGATACTGAAAATATTTATGTTCTTCCACCAGTAGAACAAAAGGAAAAACTACACTGATTGACACTGTGAGACATAGAATAGAATCTACTACCAGTAGCATATTGCAACATTTACAGCTAATTAAAACAAACAAACAAANCAATAAGGTAGCATTCAGCAATGATTAATGATTTGAAGATTTGAAGATTTAGAAACAAGAAGGAGACACATTACCATGTGCAGCAATCTAGCACATATCCAGAGAGGATGCCCACACATTGTGTGTGTGTGTATTCCCACCTGTCCACTGATGTGGAGAAGAGGAGGGGAGCAGGGGAGTCCTACTTCCTTCTCCCCCATTTGGTATCAACTTGATGCCCCACACCTACTTCGCCAGTTTTGGATTGGTGCAGTCTGGAAGTAAAAAAGCAAAGAATCTGCTTTTCCACATAGGGTCATCAAAAGGCTTCCAGATAAGTGAAATTTTCTGATGTTTTGGTGACCTACTAACATTTTGATAATGTGTCTTGGAAGAGACAGTTTCACTTGACAGGTAGGTAAGTTGAGCCAGTAGAAGCTGTTTTCTGAGCACCATTTGCTACGTTAGGAGAATAAGTGAGGTTTGGATTTCTTGGTTTTTGCTGTCTTGGGTCACACCCAACCTGAAAATAGACTTTATTACTACATTTTTCCCTACTTCAGAAAAGGGTTGGAAGAGCAATTCTACAAAGCATGCCATTTACTCATGTAAGACACTAGTCTATAGGTTCATTGATTGCCTGGTTAGGATTCGGTTTGGACAATTAGTAGAATTTAAAAGCATCTTACATATTGAGTGGATGACATTAAACAAGGAGGAAGTGTGTAATTTATAGGTCTCAATCCTGGAAAACATTTATGTACACACTTTCTCTTTGCATGAATTACTTTACTGAACCCAGCAGACTAATGCATAACTCCTAACCAAGAATGTTTGTAGTAAGAGTATGTGTGAAAATTTCTACAGAACTGAAAAAACACAATTGCACATTATTTTTTTCTGATGTCTCATCCTTCCTTCTCTCCCCCCACACACACAAATACCAAATTAATAAATTAAGAAACTCACTCTAGGATATTTTTCAGTAATTTCAGGTTGGTATAATTCACTGATTTGAGAGAGCTATTCATCATTTGGTGAAGATTAAAGCAGTTCCAGATACTTTGTGCTGATCAGTCTTCCTCTGAAAACTAAAACCATTGAAGTGGACATAGCCCACTTACTAAGCTCTTTTTCACTGGAAATTTCAACACCTTTTTTTATACCCTAATAAACTGAGGGTTTTGTCATCCAAATTTTAACAGCAGACAATACAGAATTTTAAAGGGTGCTGCTATAACATGAGATTGTGTATAGTTTCTTGTTACCCTAATTCATTCCTATGCATCTATTGACCAGGGGTTAACTACTTAACAGAATCCAAAAAATTAAAACTGACACATGAAAAATCCTTACCACTTCTCATTTGCTACTGCTTTTACTTCAAGTGAAATCTGTGCTGGCCTGGTTTAGTACCTACTCAAAAGAGAGGCCATAGATTTCTCGGTGGAGCAGTAGTAACTAGCTATTAATGGGTAGCAACTTTTGTGACCAGACTGATTTTGTGACTGCAGACTGTCGCACTGCAGCCTACGTGGTGCTGTGCAGAAGTCAAATAAGGCACGGAGGCCACTGTAATCAAAGAGGAGACTACCACTGGGTCTAGAAAACTTGAGAGCATGCTGTCAATATACAACACAAGTCTCATCCAAAATGTAGGGACAACTAGAAACCTCATGAAATCCATAGAACTGCCGGTAGAAAGAGCAGAAGTGACCTTCATGAAGTACTAATATTCACAGAGATGCATCACAGGTCTTGATAGCAATGGACAAGAATTATTTATATAGCATGTTTATTCCAGATGATATTTTCTTGTGAATTTTTCCCATGGCAGCTGAAAACAGTAAGACTAACATCACTGGTTTACTTCCTTCCCTTTAAATTAATTCACCTCCTAAACTGCTAACAACAAAACTAAATGAGAATTTGCATAAGGTCATGTTAAACTCTTGCAGATTCAGTCTCTCCCTCAGACTTCAAGAGATGATTGAAAGGGCTAACACAGCCCTGATCTACGAGTGAGTGTGTGATTCTGCACAGTGCCACCTTGCCTCCTCCCACCAGAACTTGAAGAAACCTTCAACAAATCTTACATTTTGTTCTACCTGAACCAAACCCATGTTTTTCCTCTGTACCTGACAGAAAGTACAGAAAGGCAGTAGTATTAAAATACATAACATAGTGCTCAAAATGCCCCTTTCAGACCCTGGCTCACCAATGTGGTCTTCCTAGTTAAGACTTTTCATTTTGTAAGTGGAAACTGTATTGCAGCTGTGGCTCTTTGTCTCAGAATGGGTGGATTGATTCTCCTCCATTTTTGACTCACGAATCATAAATGATGTTTCAGTTTGAAGTAATCAATCTTCCCATAGGTTGCATTTAAGCCTTTGGATAGTTACTTCTTACACTTCACATTTTGGTGAAGGCAATCTTTAAGGTGAAAAAACAACTGTTCTTCCTTAAGATTCATAAAGAATGCCTAAATAATCCCTTTTGTTTTTTCCTTTGTTTCCTCTTTCTCCCCTTCTTTCCCCCACCTTTTTAATATCTGAATTAATAATGTAAAATCTTGTATTTTGAGATTCTCTGGATGTTTCCAGAGCCGTGGACAGCTGGACTGGGAAATATCTTCATCTGTTGAAGGAGAGAAACTGCTGGATTTCTCACATGCATCCTTGCAACTGGTTATTGGGTGTTTCAGTTAGTAAAGATCGAAGAAAACAAAACCAAGATGATTGCAGGAGTTTATGCTGCAGTGAGCTGTGTGTGGGCAAGTCCCTCCTCAAGCAAAATCTAGCAGGACTCCATGATATTCCAAAGGTCCTGTGCCACAGCATGACTGCTTAATTTAACGTGAAACCCATCCTCTAACTGCCTGGACACATGCAATTCCTTCAGCCACTTAATTGCATCAGGTAAATGGATTCTCAAAGTCACTTTATATGAATAATAAGGTGTTGTAGTTCAATCCCAGCCAGCAACTAAGTCCCATGCGGCTACTCACTCACTCTGCCACCCAGTAGGGTCCAGGAGAGAATTGGAAGGATAAAAGGCAGAAAACTCATATAAAGACAACTTCATAGGAAAAGACAAAGTAGCTCACACCAGCAAAGCAAAACCAGGAATTAATTCACTGCTTCCCACAGGTAGACTGGTATTCAGCCATGTCCAGAAGAGCAGGGCCCGATCACATGTAATGGTTACTTGGGAAGATAAACATTATCACTCCAAACATCCTCCCCTTCCTCATTCTTCTTTCCACCTTTACATTCTGAGCATGATGCCATATGGTCTGGAATATCCCTTTGGTATCTTGAGATCATCTGTCCTGGTTGTATCTCCTCCTAGCTTCCCATTCATCCCCAGTCTCCTCAATAGTGTGTAGTATGAGAAGCAGAAAATGCCTTGGCTTTGTGCAAGCTCTGCTGAGCAAGAGAAACATCTCTATTTTATCAGCTCTGTGTTCAGAACAAATCCAAAACAACCCCATACCAGCCACTGTGAAGAAAATCAACTTCCCTCAAACCAAAACCAGCACATAAGGAAAACTGGACATTAAAGCTTGCCTCTAACCTTGAGGGCCTCTTTCTTTCCCTTGAACTAAACCATGACAACTTACCTGATAGAACAATAAATATCACTGGCACCCAGTAGCATACTGTAAGCTTCTTAGCACTTTATTCTGCCCTAAAAACACTGTTTCATGCCAATAAAGTAGACTTATCTATGGTGTTTGTCTAGAGATTCTGAATTCCATACTTTTAACATGGAAGAAAAATATTTCCTTTGCATGCAAATAAACTATTTAGGGTAGTGGTTTTATGAAGCAAACAACAACACTTCACTGCATTGACCCCTTTTTTTTTTTTCTATCAAACATTTATGACAACAATAGTACAGAAAAGCAACAGGACAAATCAGAACCAGGAGTCTTCCTGGTCACCCCATCAGCAAAAACAACAGACAGGATATTTTTCAAAATTTTGTCCTCTTACAAGAGTTATAACCACTTTGTAGTCCTTAATAATGAGTTCAAACATGGGTTCACCTTAACAAAAAGATGGATCTGGATTCACTATCCTGTAGATCCCACAACAAAGCATATGCAGATATTTAATGTATTAAAAGCACTAATTTTTTGGTTTTCCTCCTCTCCCTTTCCCCAAGCAGAAAAATCACAGGAAGGAGGCAAGTTCCAAGAACCAAAATATTCTACCTGAACCAAAAGCATAGATTTGGGTTTTGGCTTTGATTCAAGTTCACTGTGTAATCTTGGATATGTCTCCAAGCTTAACTGCTAAGATTGATGGATGGCATGAACACGTAAGTTGGGAAAGCTGTCCAGTCTGGGGGACCTGTTTCAAACCCCCAGAGTCTGCCATGCCTGAATCAGAAACTAGATTTTGAAAGACCCACTGGGAATACATCCTGGCAGCAAAACCACTCCCTGGAGGGGAACTTACTTTGACAGTGCAGGAAAAGTTGAAGGAAAGAAAGGAAAGCACAACTGGTATGGTACAGGATCTGAGTTTTTCACATACTCAGCCACAGCTGTACCTGACCACAGCTACTAGGGCCATTGATTTCCTGTGATGGGGAAAATATATTTCTAGACATTAAATTTGGGGTGAGAAGAAAAGTAACCTAAAGAGTTTCAGCAAGGTAAAACCCTTGGTTCAGCTACAATGAAGAATAAGTTTGTCTGTTCTTCATCCTTCAGAAAAATTCTTAACCTATAAGTGGCCATCTGGATGAAAGCTGACCAGGAACACGCAGTCTCCCTTCTGAAACACTCAAGGCAATTACACGAGTCTCAATGTGAAGTTTACACTTCATACCCTACTCATCTACTAGGAAACAGCTTCCTATGACACAGAGCATCAGGAACAAGCTGGTTTCATATCAGGGTGTCAGAGTTGCTTCAGGTTGCACCATGGATGTTCATCCTTGATGCTGATGAGATGCCTTGAGAGCAGCTTCTTTCACACCATCTGCAAATGGTGCTACTGAACATACTGAATACTTTCCAGCACTGAGCCCAGGGGCACAGTTTGCATCTCAACATGGCCAAGTGAGGAAATTCTACTTCAGTGTCCTAGACCAAAAGCACCACAGGTGCAGAAAATTACTAAACACAAGCAGCTGCTTCATATAACATAAGAATACTTGAAAGGGGCAGTGAAGGAAATTGGGAAATCATGTGTGGGTGTGAAACATTGCATGATCATGGATACAGAAGAAGGAGGCTATATGAAACCAAATCAGACAGGGCTTCATATCAGAAGTAAATTTGTACTTTCTTACACAAAACCATTTTAGGTGACAGGGGGAAAAATAGGAAATGTTAACAGGGATTTTGGGCCAGGACGTCAGCCTCCATAGACTGTTACCTACAGTTTTTTGTACAGCTACATCATCCTATACTCATACAGGATAAGTCTATGAATTATGTAGAAAACCTTTTGGTTTTTTTAAAATGCCATTTCTTCCAGAAATCATTATGCTCAAGAGGTGAGTGTGCTTCAAATCCTGAACATTGGAAGCTGCAGGTAGTGATAGTCCCACATTCAAAACCACGACACAGTGTTGACTTCAACCTCTGTTTGCCTTTCAAAGAATCATAGACTGGTTTGGGTCAGAAGGGACCTTAAAGATCATCCAGTTCCAACCATCCTACCATGGGCAGGGACACCTTTCACTGCACCAGGTTATCCAAAGCCTCATCCAATCTGGGCCTTGAACACTTCCAGGGATGGGGCATCCACAGCTTCTCTGGGAAGTCTGTTCCAGTACCTCACCTCAACGGCAATAAGGAATTTCTTTCCAATATCTAACATAAACCCACTCTCCTTCAGTTTAAAGCCATTACCTCCTGTCCTATCACTACAACCCTTTGTAAAAGATAGCTTCCAGCTGTCTTGTGGGCCTGCTTCAGAAGCTGGAAGGCTACTCTAAGGTTTACCTAGAGCCTCCTCTTTTTCCAAGTTGAACACCTTCAACTCTCTCAGCCTGACTTCACAGGAGAGGTTCTCCACTCCTCTGATCATCTTCATGGCTCTTATCTAGACTCATCCCACAGGTCCCTTCTTATCTTGGAGGGTCCAGAACTGAACACAGTAACCAGGTTGGGTGCCTTGAGAACAGAATAGAGAGGCAGAATCACCTCCCTTGACCTCATCACACTTCTTTTGATGTAGCCCAGGACACTGTTGGTCTTCTGGACTCCAAAAAAATATTGTCAGGCCATGTAGAGCTTTTTGCCAACAACACCCCCAAGTCCTTTTCCTTAGGGCTGTTCTCAATCCATTCTCCACCCAAGCCTATTTGTGCATGGTATTGTCCCCACCCAGGTGAAAGACCTTGTACTCAGCCTCGAGCTTCATGGGGCTCACACAATCCCATCTCTCAAGCTTCTCAAGTCAAGGCCTCTCTGGATGGCATCTCCTCCTTCCAGCACATCACCTGCACCACGCAGTTTAGTGTCACTGGCAAACTTTCTGAGGCTGTCCTCAATCCCACTGTCCAATCACCAACAAAGATGGCCCCAACACCAACCCCTAATACCTCATGTCACTTGCAGATATTGTGGAATTAAATGCTTTGCTCCTATTTGCTTCTGTTCGTATGTAATAATATTTCAACTCAGAGACTAAAAAAGTGTGATGTATGCTTAAGCAGTTTATTTGAATATTTATATATATAAAATTAACTAAAGCCAAAGTGAAAAAGACTGATATAAATCTTTCTCTTTCCTTTGTATTGCTGCCATTAATACAGTAAGTTGTTTCTTTAATATTAGCCTAAAAATTTTGACTCATTTGGGAACTAGTCAAACTTGTGCTCCTGGCTTTCCAGTAAAAATTGTCACACATTAAGAGATTCACTTCTTCTCAGATCCTCCTGCCACCTCTTGTCCATCATTATCCCACATTAATGCCTGTACCTCCTTTGTTCTGCAATGGCCTTTGCTGACAGTTCTGCATAAAAGTATTTTGCTGTACCACATGTTGAGAAATGCATGCCAACAATGATCCTTCTCATTTAAGTTACTACAGAGGAGTCAGATCATGCAGTTTTGTCTGGGTCATTTGTGCAATGTCAGGTAAGGCAGGATGTGACTCAGCCATGACTGGGTTGAGAAGTAGGACTCTGAAACCTTCTGTTTTCAGTTCACTTTGGGAATTCTTGGCACTGGCAGGAAAAGAAAAATTAACTAAGAGAAAATTAATGATAGATGCTCTACACCTTGATCTTCTACAAAGCTTCTATGTATCTCATCCTCAGAAGGCATTGATTCCATAGTCTTCTGAGAGGTAAAGGAGATTAGGGAAACTCATTTTCCTTCTCCTTCTATCCCTTCTTTTCCCAGTTCCACAGAAGTACTCTCCCTTTCCTCCAGCTCTAGACTGTTTAACACTAGAAAGCAATTGTTCTGTCAGCAGCACCTGGAAAAACTCTTCCCAGACAGAAGATGATATCTCCTCTTTCCCATCCATGAGGGTGGCATGGAAATCACCCTCTCATGAACCAGGACTCAGCTTCCACCTTTGCTTTGAGACAAACCCTCATTATAATTTGCCTAAGGATGTCCTGTGCTCTGAGGGATGGCTTGAGGCCATCTTTCACAAGAGCCAGAGAACCTTGCTTAGCATTCCTAATCTCAAAAATACACACAAGCATACAGTTAAGTTATGATCAAGGCAATGGAAGGCTACATCTCTTAGACATTTGTAGTTGTAATATAAAACCATAAGATACACCTGTTTACATTCCTTTAGCCTGGAAACGCACCTTTTCCTAATAGCTGAATGATATCACAGCCTCTCTTACAGAGTGTGGTAAAGGTGAATGGACTTCAAGCACTAAATTTCATAGAATTTAACTGAATCTCACAACTTGCATATGGATGCCAAATACAGCCATATTTTAATCCTCTGCTATTCATGAAGACAAAGAGCATATGCCTTTATCAATTCCATTAATCCAATCTAATCTTTGCATAGAATAGTTGGCATTAATAGACAATATTTATACCCAAAATAAACAGAGTAATATGTTTCTATTCCATACATTGTTTTATCTCACTGGATCCCTCCCACTACATTTTCTAAGACTGATATGAGTTGCAAATGGCCCTGCAAACACATTTCTCCCATATAGACCTACTTGCACAAGTGGAGCCCCTAAAAGGTGAAACAGATCCAAAGAGAGGACAGAATGACCAGAGAGGAAAGAAATTGGGAGTATATAATAACCTTTTAGGACAATTCCCACAATTTTTCCAGGTAAACATGTCTGATATGAGCACTTCAGTCATGCACAGAGAGATGACACATTTGTGTGTGGGCAGAGGATGAAATTGGGTGTGGACTGCATGCCTCTGCAATAGGCACAGAGATAGGTCTAACTCAGCACCGGAGGCACTGAGTCATCTGTTCAGAGCTTGGAGTTCCTCATCATTCCCTTTATCACATGGAAAAATCCTGGCTGGATTGCCTGAAAATTTATCCTTGCTGGCTGGAGTCCCATCTGAGAGAAAGGCCAACAGCACAGCAGGATTTAGACACACTTGGAAACCCTCCTCAAAGTCTACTGATTCATGGAAAGGGATTGTATACCCCACAAGAACACCAAGCACTAAGAACTGTTATTTTGCTTCTTTCATCCTCCTACAGAATGAGCATAGGTGAAAATAAACAGGCTTGTAAGTACCTTAAGTGACACTTGAAGGATTGAACTCAGAGGCAATTGAAAAATCCAAGCATCTAACCCAGTGTATGGAAGAGTGTAGAGAAAAAGCAATATCTAATTTTGGGCAATGATCACTATGATCACCACAGATGCTGACAGTGAGTAAACATCTCTATATTCTGAAATCATGCCCAGCATCAGGTTCACATTTTCTTTTTCTTACCTTTTCAACACAAATTGGTAAATTAGCTACATGCCAACAAACCCAGTGGCATGATGGCAGAGATGTGCTCCTTTATTCTCAAAGCAAAAACATACCTACAGCCAATCTTAACAGCCTGAGCCAAAGAAAACCTCGGAAAATTGTATGAAGACATGACAATATCACACAATAATACCACAAGCAAGATAGGTGCTGTGGCTTTGTTTCTTGTACCACCTCATAAGGCCATGGCATAAATCTGGTATATATAAATATTCCTGCTGTAAGCAGGAAGAAAAAATATATTGTTAGTGCATAATTTCCAGATGTAGGTCTTGACCACTTCATATATGCTGTCAAGTGAGAAGCATTTTAGGAGAGGTATTATATATAGCAGAGGAATTATATTACCCTCACCACTAACAAGAGAGGGGAAAAAAGATGGTGCTTGTTAGAATAGGCACTGTTCCAAATTCTCCCCCAGCAGTTAAAACATACACATGCTGTGGCAAGAGCAGAATGCAGGGGATGAACAACCAGAGGAGTGGCTAATTAGCCCCTCTAGTCAAGGAGTAACTGATTAAATATGCCAAGTTCAGGGCTCTAGGCTGGAGGTCAAGCCCATTTTTATGTCCAGCCCTCCTGCTTTTGCTGTCACTCAGAAGGGGCTTCTGCGTCAGTAAAACCTTTCAGATCATATCTGCTAGATAACGTTGGTATCTAACTCCTCTCTTAACATCTGGCTTTGTAGTAATTTTTTTTTTTTGTTTGTTTGGTTTTTTTTTGTCTGTTGAAGAAAGCAAAGTTTCTATTACAGTTTAGATACCTTATCTCCTTCATGTCTAATGCAGGATTTTTTTCTTTTTCGCTGAGACAGCTGGAGGCCACCACAATGGGAGACTGGGAAGTGAACTGGATAAACTCTGACTCTAACATAATCACAGTTTCTGTTCTCTCAAAGAAGCATGATCACATGATTAATGATGAGAGTGAACCATAACTGAGACATAGGCTGATCCCAGAAAGTGAGTCAAACCCAAAAGTTCACCAGCACAAATTTTTATATCGATACCAAAGATCAATTTGGTCAGAAGGTTCCTAAAACAGAAGTCAGAGTGAATGACTAAAATCTGGTAGACAAGATCCTGCAGCAGTCGTCAGATAAAATCAGTTAAAAACGCAGTTTGTTACAGGAGTCAGCCAGCTCCCTACATGTCCTAACAACGATACCCCCAAAAATGCAAACCCCAGCTGCATGTAAACAGACAGTTCAGTTCTTCACATACACCCTGGCTGCCTCTCATTAGCATGAAGCCTACATCTATTATCATGGTTTGTAGAGGTCTGACAACAGAAGCCTAAGCAATGTTATCTCAAGGATTCCTTGTGCCCCCCAGGCACTCCCTGTGCCCTCCACTGTCTTTGCAAAGCAGTTGGACCATGAGCTGACTGCAAAGGGAGCCTTTTGTTCTGTTTGCAGAAAACGTGTGAGTGACGACAGCAGCGGGAATAATAAATATAAATGGTATTACGCACACATGCAAACATCCCTGCGGAAAATTCAGCCATAGGGTGAATACCAAAATTTTACTTGTCACTTAGCTATTTATAAAGTCAAAGAGACTCAGAAATAGCAAAAAATACTTATCCTTGCCAAAAACATCTCCCAGAGTGGACGGCCCCAGGGGCTGAGATCTGAGCTCAGCTCCAAACAACACTGGTACCTCCCCAGCGGGGAATTCCCAAAACAGGAAAGATACCCCAGAGCTGACACAAAGCCAGGAGATTTGGCTCCCACGCCAGACTTCCTCCAGCTGTCAAGACAAGTGTGTCATGGTTAAAAAACCTGCTGTGCTCTGGCTATTTCCTGCTGAAGCTGTGGCAGGCTGGGCAATGACAAGAGGAGCTCAAGGGCTCTGTTGAGCATCTCTGGCCCAAGATCAGAAGCAGGCACCCAGCCCTATCCTCTCCAGTGGCATCCAGAACTCCATGGCACTGCAGACAAGGTCTTTTATCAGTCCCTATAAGCCTTCTACCACCCTTTTTGTAGTAACGCTTATATGGCATTACTCAAGAGTTCATCTGTCACTCTGCTGGACACACTACTCCTTGCCACCACTCCCCTCAGAGCCATACCTGTGAATTACCTTGTGCTTCCAAGGTACAAGCAACATCCTTTTGGTGTCAGCACCCTGCTAGAGATTATAAGCGTATAAACTGAAGCTTTAAACAAGTCCATGCATCACTGAGGTTATATCTTCAAGGGATGGGGTAAGCCCTCAGGAGGAGTGATTTTGTCTGCTGATAAAGAGTGGGCAGAGAGAGATCTGCAAGCTGTCCCAGGCCAGTATAGAACTCAGGCTTTAAAAGTCCCATGTAGTTAAACAATGACTCATGGCTGATCCCTACCTAACCTGTTAACACCTACCACTGCTTTATATCCATACCATTGCTGGAACACTATTGAAGACCACAAGAAGGAGTAGAAGTGAACAACATTAATTTAAAACACACCACAGCTCGCTCAGCTCCTGTGCAAAACAGAAAATCTTGAGGCAGTGGATATTTTATGATTTCTTAGAATAAAACTCAAACATAATTCAAGTTTTTTTTTTTTTATATATAACATGCAAAAGAAAAATTAATTGGATGACCAGAAACTGAACATCAGCAGGCTCTTAAAAACCCTGTGTTGGGTTATTTTGCAAGCAAGTCTATTCAAAAGAGTACATGTAAATGTACACAAAAGAAGCAATACTTAGATGTGCATTTCCACAGGTGTACAAATATTCAGTAGAGTGTTCCTCTACCGTGGCATCTTTTTAAATTCAGCATCACTTTAAAATCCTTCATGATTGAGACACAGACCCAGCTTACCTTCCTACTTTCCAGCTTCTCTTCACCTTTTGAAACCGAATCCTCCTTGCTGTCTCTATGGTGACAGTGACGTCCACATCCCCCTGATGAGATGGCTGCTGGCACGCACATCAGGTGCCAGAGCAAATCTATCAGCAAGAGAAACTTCTCTAGTCCAGCTCCTCCACTGGACACAATTGCTGTTCTCCAGAACTCAGTCAGACAACCTACTAAAGAAAACACCGTCTTATCCCTAAAAGAATGGGAAACTGTGTCTAAACATGGGGTCTAAATTTTTTTTTTCATTTATTTTTCTCTTCAATAACAATTACTGATAGTTGGAAAATAAATGTGATAGCTCTGCTATCAAAGAGCATATCTGGGATAACCTACACAGAATGAACAAATTAAAGGTAATTTCTTCCAGAGGGTTTGACGGTGAAAAGACACTTGCATCATGAAGTAGAAGTAGCTGATAAGCAGCATGATGAAAACCTCCTGCAATGTCCATCCACCTTGCGCATGGAAGCAGCAGTGACAGAAGGATGTTTCTTGGCACGTGGTTAGCAGAGAAAGGAGCAAGAGGGGAGATTTTTATCTAGTGCTAAGTGACAAGCACCAGGTGGGACCTGCAAAGGTGTGGCTTTCAGGCAGCTGCAGAAGGTGGCTCCAGTGACTTTCTCTCCTTAGAAGAGACACAGTGAGTCACTGGGGTTGCAGAACACCAGCTATTATATACAGCCCTAGTTACATTTTATGGTGTTCAACAACCTAGTTGTTGAAACACAACCCCATGGTAACATGCTCTCCTGTAGCACCCTATAGGCACAGCAAAGGATGTTCAGTCCCCACTAGCTCTTCCCTTCTGACTGCCCAGATGGGGGAATATATGCCAGGGAAACAGCTTTGGCTTTCTGCCACTGTCAGCGCCAGCTGACAGTGCATACCCTGTAGATGCTCTAGATTGCTTTTATATTTAACTGACTTTTTGTAAGTTTGCAGCTGGAGGTGTCTGCCACTGCTCTGTGTCACTGCAAGCCTGCTCCCCAGTGCAGGGGAGGAAATAAAGATGTTTGTGGAAATAGGCCTTGCCCTGAGGATTTTCACTGTGCAAGATACTCTGCTGCAATCAGCTAACTTACAATTCTTCGCAGATAAAGTCATACACTCAAAACTTAAGGGTCCTATTCAATCGAGAAAAATATATGGAAAATTAAATAGGCACTTGTTAATACCATATTTCCCTAAGTTTTCATGTCCTTTTTCACTGATCAGACAAAAAAAGAGATAGTCAATCATCTTAAAGATAAAGATTGCAGTGGCCAAGCACATTAGGTATAATCCAGAAAATCAATAATAATAGCATTTTTTAAAAACAATTAATACAATAGTATATGACTAAAACTTGCATTGCTGTAATGCACGCTAAAGATCTAGTCCCCGGAGTGGTTTACTGATATACTATATTACTGTTTGGATGTTTTTCCCTGTGTTTTCTTGGTTTTGATTTATCTATCACCTCTTTTCTAGCACTTGGATTGTATATACTTGGAATTAGAGAGTATTTGTTGCTCTGCATACTGCCTTTCTGCCTGTCTGAGACTTTTGATGCTACAATAATATAAAAACAAGGCAAGTTTGAGAAGAAATAGAAGAGAAATCAAAAACAAGACAGTATTACAAGACTTAGTTGCATATATAACCCCGAGAAGTGAGAACTGTATCCAAATGATGCAATGCCTCAGTATGCATAATTAGTAGGCACAGAAATCATCTTTTCATCCCAAATAATGCAGTTTGCTCGGTATTTTCTTCCTCATGGGAGCACCATGTACTGCAGCAGCCAGTAGACTTGTCTTTAAACAACCACAACAGAAGCAGAAGCACAGAATGATCTGTTTCTCCTAGTTCATACAGGAACCATATCACATTTCTATTTCACAGCAAGGAGATATAAAAAGCATCCCAATCAAATCTAAGGGTGCCTAGGTCACTGGAATAAGAAGGGTTGTATTTCCTGTCATCAGAGATGTCATCAGAGTTGCAGAGGTGACTGCAAGACCCTTTCCATTAGGGACTTACAGAGAGTCCCAGCAATGGAACAGAGAGAAGCACAAGTCATTTGGGCAAGTCCATCAGCCAGAAGAATACTGGGAAAACCCAGGAAACCAAGGTATAACTTGAAATATTCCTTCTCCAGTCTCCAGAGATGTTTAGCAGAAGATGACAACAGGGTGCAGTAGTGTCAAGGTGACAGCACACCGAGCAGCTCCACAGTAAGAGCAGGTTCCACTGAAAGTGAGAGTATCACAGAGCTCTGCAGAACAAAGATCAGTCTATGTAACTCACATAAAAGTTTAACAGGGAGAGCACCACAAGAAGAATACCAGGCTTTAAAGTAACTAACTAAACAAGGAAAGGTAAACAGAAGTTTTAAACAGAGCACCCCAATCAAAACCTTTGATTATAATAATTTCTGTATGAAAACAACTACATATCTGTGCATGTACACTCTAAAAAGAAATCTCAAGGGGTTTTATATTTGCCTTATTGAGGCTACAAAATGACCTTTCAAAGAGACTCCCTTCTCAATCTGCCTCCATTTTATATTTCACAGGTATTAAAACACTATGCTACCAAGACTTCAGACATCCAAGGAATGTAGATCTCATAACACCAATAATGCACATGGTTAGGCATCATACATTTCATACAGCAACTATTTACACCTTTGAGAGCATTTTTTGCATTCTGTGGCCATATCTGATGGGGTGACTTTTAGGAATTTTTTTTCGTTTTTTTGTCTCTCGTCTTTTCTCTGGCCTTTTGCTGTTTTCATGCTTTTAAAAGTTTCTAATGGCAACAGTTTAACACACTTCTAGTTGGAAATGCACAATGAGAATTAAAATAGGGTGGGTTTGCAATATAAAAAGGCTATAATTACGCCTTTTGCTTTGTTTGACAAAGCTATGATTTTTACCAAAACACATGACCAGCCCTCGGGTGGTCTATTCACAGCAAACAATGTATTGTCCTGGGCACACAAGACAGACAAGATGTTGTTTAATTGAGTCTCAGACTTCATTTACTTAACTTTTATGGAAACTACCAGCAATAACTTGTAGAGGGTGCACTATTATTTCTTCTTTCATCAGCTCAGCATCATCAAAGGTTGCCATTATCAGCTGCTTCTTTCTCATGCACTTGGTTGCATTCAACACCAGGACACTACAGTTCTCTTTGTATAAGGGTTAAAAAGCCAGAGGGGAGAGGTTGTGTCCTCATTACATCAGACATACAGAAATACACAAAATCTACTGCGAAGTTCTCCAAGATATTTCTTTCCTGAAGTCCAACCTTTGTTCCCAAGCCAGTGGAAGCTTAGTTGTTTTGTTTCTTGGAGACTAAACCCAGATAAGTCATTAGAAGATAAGCAACTCCTTACCTAAAACAGGTTAAAAATTCCATCTTTACAATTACAAAGAAGTCCCTCATCATATCTGGATAGCACTACTGCACAGAAAAATGATCAAGAGAAACAAACAGGTGATCTCCAGGACTTTTAGTGAGTAGTCGATCTTCATGGAACTTGAGAGCCAAGTGAAGTGGGGTGAGTGGTGTTGAGATGAGTTGGCATGACAAGAGAAAAAGCTCACCAAGGCAGCCATCAAAATCTCTTTGCTCTGCTTCCCTGCAGACTCCACCAGTTCCTGGGATCACTTAAAAGCTGTTCCCACATCCTCCAGCTGCCCATCATCCTTATGCTTGCAAATTCCAATCTGCAGTTGTTGCAGCACCACATGCCCGGGCAGGAGAATTACAGCTCAAGCCTCCCTTGAGCAGAAGATGAGTTGGCTATGTCCATGTCATCCAACAGCTGTGCTCTCCTCAGTTTGAGTCTGCAGAGCCAGGGCACTCACGACAGCCTGCATTTGTCCTACCTGCACTGACACAAGTCCACTGTGATGTGCTCTCTCCAGCAATGCCTGTCTCTTCTTGTCAGGAAAACACAACTGCACACTCCATCCAGGAGTCAGCAGGAAAAGCAGCATGTAGCCAATATGGATATTCAGACATGTAGTGGCTCAAGCCTAAGCTCAAATTCTGAGTCAATATGATGACATGAATTGTCCACAGCTCCCAGTATCACAATCCTTGCAGTTGTTCACCAAGAGTTTGACATCTGTCAAGTGTGCTTGTATTTCACAGGACAAACTCAAAACAAGCACATGTAGCCACACAATTATGTCTGCCCATAAAGACTCAGATGTAACACATTTTCCCATTCCACTCATTGAAGAAACATTTCATTTTCAGTTGTATTTTCAGAAGGCTAACAAGGGGCTCATGAATACATCAAAGTAAAGTCTTATTATTCATTTACAACAAATGTTTTTTATTACATTCCCTCTGACCATTCAGACAACACCTTATTAAAAAGCTAGAAAAACCCCTGATGTTTTTCAGGACTACCTCTCATAACCCTAGGTCCTGATCTATTTTGCACAACACAAATTGCAGAATATTCACAGGACATGAAATGAAGCACAGGTTCCAGCTCACTGGAAACCTGAAGTCTACCAGGAAACCACCTTCCAGCTGACTTGGAGCCATCTCCAGCAAATGTAATCAGCTATAAAAGCAGTGGGAAGTACACTGTTCTACACATACTGAAAATATGTACCCTTAAGGATCCCACAAAAACTACACCTTCGGTTGACTTCTGAATGGAGTCTCCAGGTGATTAAAGCACTGACATTGCATTATTTATGGTGATTGAAATGCATCTAAGTAGTACTTAGCAATAGAATTTACACAAAGACACTTGATGGAAAAAATACAGGGTGGGGGGAGGAGGTTGTTTACAAAATAAGTTACAGTAATAAAGCTGCTAGGCTGAGCCAAGAGACCTCTTAGTAAATCATTTATTCTGCAGTTTGACAATATTTACAAAGGTTTTTACATGAATTATTTATTCAAGCTTTTATAACTTGTAACGTACTGTACACAAAACAGCAAAAACACATTAGAGCTACAAACCTGGGAACATACAGTTATGCAATGACAGATGGTGGAAAGGGCTCTGACAAAGGGAAGTTTACAACTAACACAAGCAACAGCCTTTTCTATCTGTCATCAATAAAGGGCTGAGGACTAGCAGGAAAATGTGATTCAAGGAAACAAGACTTTTTTCAAAAGCTACATTCTTTGTGATTGCTGGATTTGGTTATTTTAAAAAGAGCCTTTTGTTTTGAGTGTCTAGTTCTAAGAATTACTATTTCAGTGACTTACCACCAACCAATGAAAGGCTGTATAGCACAGAAGTCAGAGTTAGCATGAAGGAAAGCCTGAATTTCTGCTGCTTATCCTATGAGCTTTAGGTCAATTCCAGTGATACTCTGTATGTATCAAACAAGTTTGCCCAAAGACATCACACATATCAGTGCCTATGTCAGGAACAACACTCCGCAAGAGACATTCATTTTCCAAAGCACTTATAAGTGAGACAAAAGCAGCAGAGTACAAGGGCATATGGAAAGTTTGCAAACCCTATATTGGAGAAGAAGAATAGAGACAAGCACAATACCTGATGTGCAGCAAAGTACCCCTCAGCACCTGGAGCTCTGTACACAGATCTGGCTTCTCCATCCCCATCTCTTACTGCGCAGCATTAGCAAAAAAAACCAATGGCTTTTAACACCAGCCATTTTTCATGCCATGAAAAACTATATTTAGATTAGTTATCCGGAAGAATTTCTTTACTGTGAGTGTGGTGAGACACTGGAGAAGGTTGGCCAGAGCAGCTGAGGATGCCCTACCCCTGCAAGTGTTCAAGTCCAGGTTGGATGAGCAACCAGTCACCTGGTCTAGTGGAAAATGGTCCCTTGTCCATCGCAGGGGCCTGAAATTAGATGACCTTTAAGGTCCCTTCAACTCCCAACCATTCTATCACTCTATGATTACTCCAGTCTGCCAAAAAATTAGAAAAGGAACCCCACCCCTTCACTAAACAAGGCACACGATTCACTGGTACCATCACACCATATTCAGCCTTGCTTCCTCAAATTTGAACCCCATACAACACGCAACCAGCCTTGTGCTACTCCCTGATGGAAGGCAAAGGGCATCCCTACACCTGGTAATACAGCACAGGAAGTTTTAGAGATATAAAAAAACATATCCCTAGTGAAAACTCTATTGAGACGCAGCACCATCACACATCCTCCTCCCATCTGTCTTGCAGGTTAGAATGTGGCACACAAGGATCTTCTCCTCATTGACTTGAGAATTGACAGGTGTTTAAGATAAGAGGCAGGGTGTGAGGATGAGCTCTGGCCAGCTGGGATCAGTGAGACCAAGGCATGAAGTCTAAAAGCTGGGGCTTTAACAGAACCAAAGGAAGCCATCACCACTACAGACAGCACAGAAGAAGCAGTGGTTATTAACACTAAAGAGCCAGGGTGTTGTCTGTGCCCAGAATTCTGGAAATACCTGAAAGGGGCACTCAAAAGGAAGAAGTGTCACACATCCTGATGTCCCCTACAGCAGCAAAGAAAGGGCAAAAAATTAATTTGTTATCTCACTTTCTAAAATTATTTTTCCCTAAGAAACAGCAGTTTAGGAGTGTTTTTATTGGTCTTTTTTCCACATTACCAATTACTGCTAAACTTATGGTCTGGTCTAATAAGCTTAGATTTCAAAGCATAAAGCAGACTATACCAGGACATTCCAATGCCAAGAAAAAACAACAGACCCAGTGAAAAGATGATAGGAAACACCAAATTACAGTCATAAACATATCAGAAATGCAAATTATTCTTTGCCTAAATGAATTACAGAACTAAAGTCTGGATGCAGCACAGGTGAAGCACTGTGCCACAGACTGCACAGCAGAGGCTGTGGTTAGGCAGTCTGATAACTTATTGATAAGTACTGCAGAGACAACATATCTCATTCTGCAATGTCAAATCAACCTTTGATGCACAGCTAGAATTGCAAGCATGAGCACAGATGCAGGTACAAAAAAAACTGGAAAAAGTATATAAGGAAAGCAAGAAGATCAAAGATATTGAATAGTTTCTAAGAAACAAGTCTGGAATTCTTTAACTGCAAAACAGATCTGAGGGACATCTGACAGATCTATAAAACAGCAGGAGGCTTGGAAAAAACAGCATTCCTCACTGTTTGTTGTAATGCAAGAACTACTGGTCATCCAATGAAATAACCAGGTAATAGGTCAGAAACAAAGAGGAGTACTTCCTGCACGTGGCGTGGTTAAGTACTCATGTCACGAGATATTGTGGATAACACAAGTTTACACAGGCTTAAGAACAGGCAGAGTCCTTCCTGGAAGAGAAGTCCACGACAGCCTTTGAACATAACACATATTACCACTGCTCAGGGAGTCCCAAAGTTTAGAAAAACACATTGAGGAAAAATGTTGGAGATGCCAGCTGGTATTAGCACTTTTACATGATGAGAAACCAAAGGGCAGTGCTGACTGTGGGGCTAATTTGATTTTCTTGAATGTTCACTTTAGTCCTTTTCAAAGTGAAGATGAAATGAGTAGGAGTTGGATGGTCCATAAAAGTTCAGATTAAAGGAGGGGAGAGAGCACACTTCTCCATGTTGGATACCTAAATCATGGAATTTAAGGTGATTTCTAGAACCACGGCTGTGTTCAAGAAAGACTATAAAGATATTCAAATGCAATGTTAAAAAAAAAAAAAAAAAAAAAAAAAAAAAATTACAACAAAAAAAAAAAAAAAACTGNAAAAAAGAATTGCACAAGAAAACAAGACAAAGCTTAATTGAGAGACTGTCAGGTAAATGACAAAGTTCCAGTCATTGGCTAAAGTTCACAAGCTTCACTTAGTTTTCCTTCAGGTCTTAGTATGCTGTAGGTCTAATAGATTGGATTTTGGGTTATGGATTTTGGATTATTTGGATTTATGGATTTTTTTAAAAAAAATTTCCCCTCCTTTTTTGACATTTCCAATTAGGTTTTCCTCCTGCTGGTTTCTGAGGATCATTCCCCAGAGGCAGACGTGCATCCTTACCCTTATTAACTGCTTTTGAAATATTGCCACTGTTGTCAGGAGCTACGCTATTGACTGAACTGCTTTGGAGTCCATTCCTGATATCTGGTGAACATGTGCCCCTCAGAGAAGTTACTATTCCTGGCAACTCCTCATCTACTTGATGGAGAGAGATATTAATGTGATTTATATAAGGCCAAAGCATACAAAGCATCCACAGATCACAGTATTCAGATCACAGCAGAAGGATCTGAAACTTTATATTGCTTTCAGTGGAAGCTGCACTGGTTCTCTTCTCTTAAGAGACTTGACTCAGTCAGACCACTGACTTCTCTTAAGTGATGTAAGAGTCACACAGATTAACACATCACATGCCAAGGTGTTGCATAACACCAGAGACTCCTCCAAATGTTCCCTTAGCCTGAAGGTGTCAAGATAAACTTCAGCTCACTAATTTTTAATATGCAAGTGCTTCAGAAAATTGAGCACACCTGTGAAAATAGGGCGTTTTCAGGTTAAGTTTTAAAAGAGTATGTGTATGAGAAACATGATACAAGTTTAGCTGGTATCAGACCAACTGGTGTCAAAATTTCCTAACATGAAACTGAATTTTTGTGAAATGAAATTCTGACCCAGTGACTGCCATAGGCTGTAAACATAGTCAGAAACCAAATAAGATTTTTTTTTTCCTCCCCTATTAGTAAACTTCTATTCATGTATGCATTTCAGATAAAGCCCTTAATAATACCACCTAACACTCTCACAAGACTGGTTACAAGGGAATCCTTCGTGATTTGCTATTATAAATGCTAGGACAAATGCCACTGATTTGGCAGGAGTACCCATGTACTTCTGTGTTCAAGTAATTACCTATTAAAAGGACTGTTCCTAAGACTACCCAGAATCAAATCAAATAGTAACAGTTTGAAGTATCAGGGCATTCTTAATTGATCTAGAATAGGAGTTGGTAAACTGCCTTTCTGATTGTTGATATTTTAGATATAATTCTGGCTTCTTTAAATGAATTAAGTGTTACACCTCACCTTCCCTTTTTTTTATCCCAAGCTGGACTGCAAGGATATGTTAATCTCAGTGTAGTCAGAAGGAACGGAATTTTCCAAGAGATTTTAATCTCTTGGTAAATAATGGTTTCATCAAGAACCATACATGACTCCACAGGGAACTCTAAATATTAAGACTGGTAATAAAATCATTAGTTGTTCCAAGCTATTCAGCATATCGTGGAGCCCTAAAAAGTTAATGACATTTAGTTAAGTTAAAGATAGAACAAACATTAGCCAGTTCATTGAAAATTGTGTTGAAAATAACACTTCACACTGTGGGGGAACAATTTTCAGTAACTGGGCAGTACCGAAATGAGCCTTTTTGATCACTAGTTTCTAATCACAGTAATATAATTTTTTTGTGAGGTCGAACAGCTAAGATTTTTTGAATGCATAACAAGGACTCAAAAAAGCTCTAACAGGAGTGCTGTAATTATTAAAAGTAAAGCAAATTATTTGGCCTCTGGATTTCAAAACTTCCAAATTTCCTAGAAGATGGTCTAGATAACCTGAAAGTTTAAAGCAATATTTTGCTTCGTGTCCTGCTGCCCCTGGGCACCTTGGGTGCCCTTGACACCAACCAGCCACTCCTTCCCACTGCCAGCCCCACCAACAAGGGGGCTGGCAGGTGGCAGCATCCTGGGGCTTGGCAGATCTAGACAAGGTATGCTGGGGAGATCCTGCAAAAACCAGCACAGCTAGAATTAGCTGAGACACGGCTGTTTTGTTGTAGCAACGCAGGCTTACACCAAAGGAGCCAGAGAAATTGTGGGCAGTCAAATGAGGGAGGGAAAGAAGGTCACACCAAGTAGGATTTCCTCACCTGGTTGGAAGAATTCTGAATTCAGAGAAAAATAAAATAAAATAAACACACACCAGAAAAAATGAAGCCCCACTGATCTTACCAAGTAGCTCATGGACAAGAATACCCCCTTCCACAAAACCAGGAGAAGGGGTTTTTCCTATTGTTATGCAGAACAAAACCATGTCCAGATCTTCATAGCTGTATTGGTTATTCCACCCCTCTAACAAATGCTTTATTGAAGTGTAACACACCCAACACAAGCTGCCACTGCAGTAGCCCTGTTACAGTATTTTTTCAAATATCTTAAGAAACCAGTGAGGAAGTATTAGTCCCATAGCAAAACCATAGCAATGTTTTATGTTCCTGAATTTTTCTGCAGTTTTGAAGAGTTTTGACAGTTTAATAAGACAAGTAAATGGCACATTTTATCTGCAGACATTGATACACAGAGCTCCTTTTGTAGGAGCACCCTGAGTGTCCCAATGCATAAGAGGGAAAAGAGAGCTCCTTTACTTTTACATTTGCTTTCTTCATGATTTCAGAAGATTTCTTCATCAAAAATATATTTTTTTTTTTAATCTGGTCTTCACAAAGCAAAACATTGATACCATTTCTACTTAAATGAGCAAAGGAAAAAATGTCAGTGACATTTTTCAACACTAGGCTTAGAAACTAATGCTTTGTATTTAACAAAATATGCCCATTAATACTCCAGTCCCAAGATTATACAGAAAGTTTGTCACCTCTGCCAAAACACATTATCTAAGAATTCTATTCCAAACAAATAGATAACATTTCCATCTTTGCTTTTGCATGCATCCACATATTAATGCATCCATTCTAACAATTAAGTGACTAGAAAAACTTCCCCACTATTGTGCTAACAAGCTTCATAAGTGTAGTGACAGTGCTGCTAAATTAAGTATACTTTGGGCTAATTTTACATTTTTATCACAATACTGGAGAAGTATTAGGAAGCTATTATTTTGTCAGCTTTCTCATTTAGCAAAGCAGCTTCAATTTATTAACAGTGTGGAGTGTGAATGAATCAATATGTTTCATTGGGCAATGTGTCATTTGTTAATCGGATATTGATGAGATTATTGACGCGCAGCTAATTAATCTCAAACCCTGTGCTAGCCTTCATATGTTTCCTTAATTATGTTCTTCATCTTAGTCTTCCAACTTTGGCATGCAGACGCCGGCTCATAGACAGTGAGTGAAGTAAGCTGTCAGAGTGTTTTTTCACACATTTACAATCCCTTGGCAGCAAAATTATTTTCCCACTTGTAAATAGGTATCAAACAAATATTTAATAATATTTGCCAGGAGATTGATATTGATTTGGCAGGGAGTCACTCCAAATTAGCTTAGCAAGAGATCTTGCATCAGAAGAAGCATGCTTAAATAGATATATCTAAAGAGCATTAAATAATTATGAAACTATAAACCTGTAATCACTGGGAAGTACTAAAATTGCTTCTCTGCAGTCATTATCATTGAACTCCTGGCTAAAGAGACATTCTATAACAGTTTCGTTTTCCCTTCCTGCTGCAAGAGGACAAATATATTTTGGACTATTATTTTCTTTTACCAGATGGCCAAGCTTAGTGAAAGGAAAGCTGCCTTTTTCATGAGATATAAAAGACAGGAATAATTTCACAGGGTGTGACAGGGGTCACACACCCTAATTTCATAGGGTGGCAACAGAGGTCTGGCTGAGGAGGGGGCAGGGCGGGTTAGTTCATTTTAGAGCATCCCCTTCTGGCTGCGGGCACAGCCCTGCAGTGGGACATGAAGATTTGCCAAGAGCTGTTTTGCCCATTTCAGCTGGAGTCAGCTGAGGACACCGGCATCCCAGGCGCCACGGACAAAGAAATCTGCAACACAGCTCAGTGGGGTAGCACTCAGCTAGAAACCCTTTGTGCTACCTACTCTGGCTCAATAGCTTTAATGGAGATACTATTTGCATCAGGCTGATTGTTGTCATACTTTTAACCCCACAAGAACACACCCAGTGGGACTAGGAAGTAAAGTAATTCCCAGTAAGGCCTCAGCTAAGTAAAATACAGCGAATCTGTACTACTCAGAAAGGAAGATGCTGAATACATTTTGATTTAAGCAAAATACCACTTAATATGTCTACTTCACTTCTACAATATCTGCCTGAAGCTCCAGAACCACACATTTCTTGTTTTTTAAATAAGTGAACTGGAGCACCTTCAAGTAAAATTATCAGTTGTCATCTATAAGCAAAGGAGAGGTCAAAGGCTTTTTTTATTCCCCTACTCTATTTCATGCCTAGCTTGATTTTTAAGGAGGAAGAAGAAAAGAGATGTCATCGGCAGAGACATGGTGTACTGGTGATCCTTGTACAGTTAAAAATCTGCCCAGTATGTTCTTTTCATACAGAACTAGCAATAGTTCCCCAAGTTTAGAGTCAGGCAAGAAATTCCCTTACATCCATTTAGCAATGATGGGGGAGAAATTTTGTGCCTGCCTGTAACCACCAGGGCAGCCTACCTTTGAAAATCTCCTGCTATTGCAGGGACCTAGGACCCTGATGAGAAGACCAACATTACAGCACACCTTACCAGCCTTCAGAGTTTTCAAGAGGGGTTTGGCACAGCATCTCAGAACTCTGTACTTAGAGGCACTCAGAGAAGGCATTTTTCTCTAATTAGTCATGAGCTGTCATTACCAAGGCCTCATTGGATAACTCAGACAGCCCTTTCCAATCCCTTTCAAGGTAACCCTAAGCTTTAGGCTTCCTACTGGCGTGACATTTTTGAGTAGGTTAGGAGAGAACAGGACCTCGGGTACCTTGAGTCATAATTTGAGGTAGAAAGGGAAGGTCAAGTTAACTCACAAACAACAAAGGAAAGGTAGGGGACTTTCCAAGCCAGTTCAGAACTGGGCCTTCCAGATAGGAAGGATAATTGAAAATAAATTGAGATGTAAAAAGGGTCTTTATAGAACCATGGAAATATTTCAATGAATCTCCAAAAGTTCAGACAAGGGAACCATAAAGAGTCCTTAGCTTTCAAACCAAAATCACACAGGTAACAAGTGATGACTCTAGGAGAATCCATGCTACCTGTGCATGTATATGTATCTGTATATATCTATTTACATATATCTCTCTATATAAAAAAAACAAGATTACCATATTTCAGCTAGCAATTTTTCATCTTCTTTAAAAAAAAAAACAGCCTTTAACAATTCTGCCACAGAGCTCCTAGACTGTATATTTTGACAGAAAGCCAAACAACATACACATAAGAACTACAGAACTCACTGTGTCTTGCAAGTTTAATCAAACCCACTTGAATATATCTCTTATCGTACAGTACAAGAGTTCCCTCTCCCCCCCCAAAATAAGGAAATTAATGTCATTTTTTTCCATATTTATGAAGATCTTCTGAAGGAAAACAATGGGCTTCTAAACCTCAAACAACCAGCACTGATATTGTTGGCAACCTTCAGAGATTCAGATTGTTCAGAGAAGATTCAGAGTTGTTCAGCTCATTTTTTTCAAAATTGTGACCAACAGGTTTATGCTGTGATTTGTTTTAGAGAAAGCAAGAATGATAAAAACTTCATTTGATTTGACACTACAGCACTAATCATCCTAATTGGCCTTTGTTTCTGTTTGTCATCTATAATTATTCTCCGCATAAATTATCACATTTGACTACAGCATTTATGATCAGAGAGTTTCTTAATATGCCATTTTCAAAATCTTTACAGTAATACATTTACTCAGTAAGCTGAAAATTCAAATGTAATACATATTTTCTTTAAATGTTTTCGAAATAATGAAAATAATAAAAATACCTATGTTTTTCCTGAGCATCCTTTATTGACAAGTTATGATCTCTAAAGCACTGTGTTCACAAGAGAATACACAGCATCCCAAAAAAACCCCAAATAACCCTTACATTCCAACTTAATCAGTCTATGCTGAACCTAGTCACATCATGCTCCTTTGCCTTTAGAAGAAAAATAAAAAATCCAAATCACAATGTGAAAGTAAAACAAATTTTGCATTTTCTTTTTCCCCAAAGCATAGGTTCTTCCAGAAATATTTACTTCTCAGCCAAACCAAAACTATAACATTATTTGCATACAGGGAGAAAACTTTTCTCTAAATGGAAGTGGGACTATTGATGGTGGTATTGGTGTTTCCTATGGACATAACTGCCCTGGCAGAGCTATCCCACCCAATGGCCCTTCCCAGCTAATCAAGCTGTGGCAAAACAATATAACTTTTTCAGTGTATTGTCTGTTCTGCTCCCTTGGAAACCAGATTTGGGATTTTATTCTATTTATAAGCCTTAAGATTCTGCCATCAATCAGTGTTGTTATACTCACAAAAGATTATTATAATTTTTAAATATCTTGCACAGTTGCTACTTTATGGGCCTAGTCTCAGGTTTCTTTTTTTCCCAAATGCTAGTGCATGCTTGAGTCTGACTTTATATTTGTCGAGTGTTTTAAGAGAGTTGAGAGCAATTACATACTTTATTCCTAAAACATTATATACACACGATCATTCTGTATCATGTCTAAGGAGTGATTCACTTCCTAATTCCCCATTAATGAAAACTTGTTTCAGAGTTGTTTTCTCTCCTATCAGGGAGAAAACAGAGGATCTGCATTTGGATGGTGTGATTTAACACAGAAACAGGCGCTTTCTAATAGTAGGAATATGCATTGCCTTCTGAACAAATATTGGTTTACATTTGATCAGAGGATTTAAGACCAGAGTCAGAAGTCAAGGCCAGCCTGTGTTTCCATTTTTACACCTGCAACATTGTGCTGCTTATTTTTCAACCAAGCTGCTCCAAAAATGGTGTAAGGGACAGGAGAATTGTGACCCATCAGCATGGTTTTTCTACAAACAAAGCTCTTTAATACCCATTCTCTGAATTTCCCTACATGCTTGCACATTCCACCCAGTAAACCCTACATTTTCAAAGTCTATTCTACATTTTCTTAATTCTAATTAAACAAATCTTAATCTTGACTTTAATGGCAGCAATTATGATACTTCATTATGTTAAATGTTAGTTGCAACATAAGAATAAATTGTATAAACAGTTTAGCTGCAATTGCATGGAGTCTAACTGTACATTACTCATTAACAAGATGTGGGTAGCAGCAATTATAGCATTTCCTCCTAATGTCCCTATTTATTGAGTCTCAGCAGCAAGCCCCCTTTTCACAACACACACTGATTGACGATAGCAGCTTTTGTACTTGTGAAGAACAGGCACAGGAACCTGCTGTGTGCCTGTAACTCAGATCGATGGAAGTACACATTAGCTCTTAGCCTCACAGGCCGGAGTTCCTGAAGGTCAAAATAGCCATCAGCATCACCGTAGGGTACAGAAATCATTTCACAAATTGTGAACAAAAACAACACAACTAGCTTTGCAGTTTGATTATTGTTTATAGATACAGCAAGCCAAAAATTAAAGCATAGCCTTGAGGCAGCGTAATTATTTACAGCTGAAGACTCATATCATTATTAGCATGCTCCTAATTGCTTGAAGTTATATCAATGTTAGCTGATTTAACACATTTTTGATAAGAGGCATGGAAATTGTTTTCTCTGCATATGTAATGTTGGATCACTTCCTTATTTTTTGAACTCTTCCCTCCTCCTCTTTCTTTCTAACTGGCCCTTGCTTGCCATTGAAAAAAAGCCCCATACCCATAAATTCTCCTTCATTCTGTATGTCTGTAACTATCACAGCAGTACTTTGTCATGTTTCTGTGGAACCATATATTTGAATTTAGCTGAACTAAAATCATGCCAGCTTTTGGCTTTCACTAACAGTGGACTTGATAATTTCACATCAATATCAACTAACTAGAGAATATATCACTCTTTGCTTTGGGTGACACAGCTTAATCTATTACTTTTTCCTACAGTGCTTGAGCTGAAACCCTGCTGAAGGAAAGAAATGGGGAGAATCTCACTTGTGTGAAGTGACATCTGCATCAGAGACTACCCCACAAACACCTATTTTGGCAACAGAAAACAGTTATCTACTGCTATCTACTGCATCTCCACACCCAGCTCCGCCGATCTACAGAAAACGCAAATTAAGTTTGCCTCTAATAAACCAGAGCAACAAATAATTTGGGAACTATTCATATTGGTCAACCTGTAACTTGTCACCCCAGTTTGTTCCTCTCATGCAAACCAGGAGAGCAGTCCAGCACTGACAGATGCACAACCTTGAGCCACTGCTGGCCAGACACCAGGAGAGGCAAGTCAGTGCTGGGGAGGGCAGGAAGCCAGGACTGTCTGGGAGGGAGGCTGGGGATGCTACTAACAAAAATGGGGAAAACTCCTCCTGCCAGTGTTGAGCAAAGGACATATGAGTAACTTTTAATTTTAACATTTCTGAGGTCAGACACACTATTTCAACAGCATACATAATGCAGCAGTCTTCTCAAGGAAAAGCAAATACAAATATGATCTTATTTTCCTTGTATAACTTCCTTCACGTACTCGTGTAGAGCACTTCAGTTTTAACCTCCAGATCAGGTGTTTCTGCTTCTTGAGTCACACTGGCTGACAGCAGAAAAAGCCTGTTATTTTGTGATGGGAGCCAGGGAAAAGCAGTGGGTGCTGCCCATGGACCTACAGTGGTCTCCATTTCACTCTAAACAGGAGTGTGGAGACCTTGGAAGAACCACTTTCCCCAGCAGGGAAGAGCTCAACCCAAAATGGAAAAGCAGCAGCAGCAGGGAGAGGGCTGATAAATTTTGCTTTTCTTAGCAAAGTGTCTTTCAGGGACTGGACTGGCACCAGGGGTGTGCAGAAAGGTAGAAATACTTTACATATTACACTTTATTTCTATACACTTTATTTATGTAAAAATAATGTTTAAATAATGTAAAAATGTTTTAAATCGTGGAAAGAAATAATAATAATAATTTCAATAATACGCTTTATTTCTATCTGTGTTATATAGAGACCTCAGGTCCAGGATGCTACTGGCAAAGGTGCTGAAGATCCCAAGCATTTTTCTACTTCTCAACTAAGCATAAGCTAAATTATATGTGCAGAATTTCAACGTAATTAATCATATCCTTCCATAAATTTTGGTGCTATGACTTAAAGATTCATTTAATTAGGCTAATTGTTTTAAAGAAATGTAACAAAGAACAGGTCAAATAATTACAGACTGGACTCTTTTAAAATAATGGTCCAACTGCTGAAATTTGCTGCATCTGGCTACTGAGTGGAGTAATGTTAGATGAATTATATATTATAGTCCAGTGAGGAAAATCTTCCATTTTCGTCTGTGAATGGGGAAATAAAAGACTGCAATAGCATGTGAAACTGTCATAACAGCTTTTCACGGTTGAGACACATTAAATTACCAGCAATCAATATCCTGACCAAAAAAAAAAAAA
>VWZN01022516.1:106294-124570 GCA_013396955.1 Regulus satrapa
AAAAAAAAAAAAAAACAACTTTAAAGAAATAGGTTTGCTAGGAAGGAATAAAGAAGTGCACCAAATTTTAACTAGGAGCTTTATTTTGCCCAGCACTAAAAAAGTTGTCTCAGCTGCCTAGACTAAAGCTGAAACAGGAAAAAAGCCCTAACCTACCAACTTCACAAGGGGCTTTGTCAGGGAACAAAAGTATACAGGTTTTAGGATTAATATTCTTACACACAGTACCCAGAGAAACAGAAAGCAAGGGAGAAGCTTATGTAGGCCAAGTAAGAGCATGTCTTGAGGCTGCAGAAGACCAACTGTTCACTATTCCTCTGTCATGTATTTTCAAACTGAATGACTGCCTGTTGTTCCTCGCTAGGTGTTTGGTAGTCTTGGCATCTTATAAATGGATCTTCTGCAGCCCAGCCTGATTTCCTGAGCTGACAAGTCACGGACCCTGTGATGACACATGGGTTTTCTGCTGCGTGACTCGTGTGCCTACTAGCTCTTAACAGTTTTTGTTTTCCGAGTCTAGCTGGAGTCGCGCGGCGCTAACAGTCAAAGAGAGCTAATACAGTAAATGGAAACTGCTGTCAGTATGAACCAGATTAGTCAATCCCTATAGCACAAGTGAATTTCAGATAGCAGCTCAAGCATGACCACTATGATCACAGCCTAGTGTTTATGTATACACAGAAACAATGAAGTGGCCTGGCAATTACTGGAAATACATTCCTCAAGCTTTCAGGCTATGCCAAGCTTAAAATTGTGGTCAGCTCATGTGGGAGAAACGAGATCAACTTGGATTGCATTGCAGCAGTTGTAATTGAATTGTATATTTTGCCTCTCTATAAAACTTCCAGTGCTAAGTGCAGAGCAGCCTAAATGACTGTGACACACAGTGCTTTCCATGCCTCCAAATCTCACAGGTATAGAGCCGTGCATGCCCTGCCAGCACAGCCAGACACCATGCACCACCCTGCCTCTCCAAAGCCGGGAGGGAGCCAGATCCAAGCCTGGAGCAGTTGGAGCTTCTGGGATTTGCTGTGACTAGTGACAGAAAAAAAAACACGGCTTTGGAGCAGTCTGGCCCTGCCCCAGTCAACAGGAGCTCTGCTCTTCCCTTCAGTTGGGCTGGGGTCACAGCCTGCAAGTTTGCACAAGCAGCTGGCAGTTTGTTGATTTGAACATCTACCTACCACAGTGAAGTTTGCAAAATAAGACAAGAAATGCCAGCTTTTTCCTTTTACTTTTCTCCTCTCTCAGCTGCTCTTTCATCAACTTTTTCTATTGCAGTTCTTGGTCTTTTCCAACCTTAATGATTCTATGACTCTGGCCTTTACAACCCCTTTTCTCTTTATCTTAGTATTTCAACTGCATTATATATATATATATANNNNTATATATATGAATGTATTTTAGATACAATATATGCACATATTAAATCATTTCCTTGTCTCATGTACTGCACTGACTCATGGTCACCCTCGTGCTGTCCTCAGTGTCTGACTTGGGTCCCAAAACACTGCACTCTGCCCCTGAGCTACTCATTCACCCCAGCCTTCCTCAAGATGCTCCACTACAGCCTGTCAGGTAATAAACTTCATAATATTTAATTTATTTTTTTTTTTTACTTATGTTGTAAAGACTGCATTTTCTTTGATTTTCCTCCTTATTTGTTAAGTCAGAGATATCTGCAGAAAGTAATTTGGCCAAGGTGCAGTTTCGAAGTATATAAAGAAGTTTTCAAGAGAATTCTAGCTCAACATAAGTTTAGTTTGTTAAAGCTCTTCACTTTGCAGCTTCTCTTCCTGCTATACCAAAGGAACAAAAAACCAGAAGCAAACACTTCCTCACCTCTCCCTGACAGACAAAAGATAAAATGCATGAAGCTATGTACAGAATGAGCATATTATGATTTTTTTTTAGTAGAACTGCATAATTCCAGTTTTATGAAGGAGCTCCTACCTGTTCCATTCCTGTTTTCCAAAATTTCATCATGCCTAGCAGCTTATCCTGTTTCACCTATTAAAGCAGTCTACCTTGTTTTTCTTATTAAAAATTCGGTTTTGCTTCCCAGTATTTAAGCAGCACCATCAGAAAGCAACAGCAGGGCTGGAAAAACCAAAGATAAGCTATAATTTAAATCCTCTACTGCATAATACTAGTATTGCACTTAATACTTGCCTAGACTTCTTAAATACTGAAATTCATGTTGGAAGTAACATTGGGGACAATGTACAAATTTCACTTGATCAAAAGAAAAAAGCAGTATTTACCCAGACTTTTTTGAACATTCCATAATGCTTTAACTGGACTAAAGCTTTCAGTTAAATCATTTTGTTCTCTGAAAATGCATCAATATTTCTAATTACAAAGCTGTGCAGGGAAGAATGTTTATGCTGTATATCAAAGTAAAGGAACTTCTACTGGGGAAGAGAAATGGTATTTCAAAATCTGACTTTTGTTGTACTCTATCATTTGGCCCACAGATCAGAACAAATAAACCATTTTCATTGAAGCTGCTTCCTCTAGCCACTTTTTCTTGCAGAAATTTGTTCCAAGGCATTTCCTGTCAGTGCTTCCCATCGTTCTCCCAAGTTTGCATTTTTTTAATATATATAAATTTTACTGTCCATGGCAATAGATATCATTTCTGTCATCTGCAGCTATCAATATGTCTCAGAGACTGCTTTTCCATCTCATGTGGTTGTGATGAGCTTTCAGATTTGGCTTCCAGCACTGATCCTTTCTTGGCTCATGAGCAAAGTAAATCTGCAATAGCCATTAACTATTACTTTAACTAGATCTGAGGCTTCAAGAACCCTACTACAGTCTCTGAGCTCACTGTTGCACGAGGAGCTGCAAACGCCAAAATGACAATAGCATCAAATAAAAGTGATATTTCCTGAAAGTTCCAGGTTTAATTGTCAAAATCCTTCCCATTGCCCTGAACATGAGTTTCACAGGTATAAGAATGATGGTAAAGCTATAGAAAAAAACCCAGGGATGGAGCCGTATATTAAAAATTATGGTGCAGGTCTGATGGGACTGAGGTGAATTTACCAGTGTTCTGCTGAAGGGAGATGCTCAGCTGCAGCCAGGACCCACAGCAGGATGGGACTCCAGGCAGCCAAAAGACAGCCACACACCCAAGATGGAAACTCGCATGGACAGAAAAGAAATACAGGCAGAGCAAAGCACATATCCTTGAGCTGGACAACAAAGAGGAGGGGTATATGACTTCTGTGAAACACTCCTAAACAGTAACAAAAACACTGCTGTACAGACATTATTATAGTTACTCACTTAAGAGAAACCTGGGACTTAGGCGATTAAACAAGTGAAAGCCAGAGGAAAAGTACCCCACAGTTTAAACTCTCTCCTCTTGCATGTACCAATTAGGCTTTATATATCTATATAGTACTGACTTCTTACATTATTCAGCCAATGGTCTGTAATTAAAGATCAAAAAGTGTTCCCACAGCTCAAGATACATGCACACAGTATTTCATGTGTTGCTATGTTCAGATCATTTGCTCTGTCATATTACTGTGAAAAAACAGTGCATGTTTCCTAGAAATATAAAATATTTCTAGCTCAAACATTAGATCTTCTTCACCCTGTCTAAAGTAAAATTAGCTTTTATACCTTGCTCTTATTAACTTGAGTTTCTCTGTGAGTTCTGCTAGAAAAGCCAGATAGTCAATGTATGTGCCCCTCTGGTGATACCTATAGCTTAATACAGACTATTTGAAAGAGAATGAGAAATCTTCTTCTTCATGAAATTATTTTATTTAACTTCCCCCACATTTTCCTGCTGGCTTCACTTCGAAAGCATACACAACAGTGTTGTTTTTTATCCTGGGACCGAGTTTTCTCATTCCCAGAACAGGATTTGTAGAACACCCAGGCAGAGTGAAACATACCCAATTGCATTGCCCAGCCTGCTGCAGCAGCTGCTCTGTTTGACAGCCGAAAACTGCATTTTCAGTCACCAGTCCTTGCAACTTTTTGGAGCTCTTGCGTCAGCTGCTGCAGGCTCTGGAAAACTGGTACTGAGGAAATCTATGCAACGGCTGAGAAATGGAAAGGGAAACCCTAAGCAACCACGTAAAACACACATGTGAGGCCACAGCTTGTCATTATGGCCATTGATGTGCCTCAGCCTCTGTCTCCACCAGCTCAAGGCCCACAGGTAGCCTCTCTCCCACAGGGCTTATTCCAGATGTTTGTATAGAAAGTAGGTACAAATGTCAGCGTCACTTAAGCAGTGCCTAAACATGTGTTTATTCACGCCGCAGACATCTCACCACTGCAATGCTGCGCTTGTCCCCAGCACTTCAAAGAGGCCCTCAGAAGCCAGCTCTTTGTGTGGTGTGGCAGAGGCTGCATTCTTCTCATTACCACTCACAGAAGTTGCATCCAACCATTAAATTATATAGCTTTCATCTCTTTCTTAAGAAGACAAGGCTAATGCAATCATGCTGAGTACATGCATGTGTGTGTCCATCCATGTATCTCCCAGCAATTTTTGAGCATCTGCTGTCTGACCGATCCCTGCTGGAAAAAGGTCAGAGACCTTGACAACACCAAGCTCATTAAAGTTGTCAGGAAAATGAGTACCTGGTCTGAAGTAAGGAAAACATACTTATAGCCCCAAAGCAGAAAAACCTTCCCAGCTCACCCTTGGACTCTAAAGGATCCAACATGAGCCATGTTTCCAAGAGAAACAAGGCTCTGCCAGTGCTGCAGTTTGTTGAAGCATCACAGCATAGCAGCAAGAGATGCCATGAGGTATGGCCTTCCACGAGGTAACCTGGTCCCCCAGAATCCCACTCTGCCTTGAGCCAAGGGCTAAAACAACCCCTGGTCAATGCAGTTGCCTCCCAGCTCTTAGGATTCCAAAGAGAGAGAAGCACCACATTTCCCATCCATATCACCTCTGGTTACCTCAACATCCCACCTGAACCTTTGAGGATTCATGCCATATAACTCTCACAGACCACAAGGAAGCCCTGATCTTGCAGGAGGTCAACAGGGACTTCAGTTTCAGAAGGAAACAGAGCTGGAAGAGGCATATGTGTCAGAGAGAGAAAATTATCAAAACAAATTAGTGGTGAATAAAGGGTAACAGGATACTTTCTTGCAGACATTTCTTGAGGAAAGGAAAAGAAGTACCTTTCTTTGAAATCTGCTACAAAAATTGTTTAAAATAAATAAATAAATATATAAACTGCAATTCTTCAGCACTTAAACTTTCAAAATTCACACTGTAAATAGATTTAGATTTTTTTTTTTTTTAATTCTCTTCCTCTGACTAGATGCACAGTGAGCTGGTAAGTCAATCCACAAACACAGCATGATCCCACAAATACTGCAGTCTGTTCAAGCCCTCCTCCGTGTCTTAGAGTTACCAGCTGCTTCTAAATGAATCAAGAGCATTACAATCGGCAGAAGACCAACAGGCATGGAAGTTGCCTTCCTTCAAATAAATTCCTGTCACTCAGCTTCAAAGGACTGCATAAGAAATAACCTCACTAGAAGGTCACTCTGAAAATGCTACATTTATAAACATAAAAACATGTATGCACATGCACCTATGTACAGACACTATGCACAGTAAATATGTCCAGTTGCTACACCTTCACATACCACACACAGTGACATTCTCACAGCTGCCAGAAGAGCACCCTTCACAGAGGTGAACTTCAGCTATTTTTAATGAAATACAGTGAATGCTGCTTCTGGCAAGTGAACTAAAAAAGCTAATATTTAAACAGCAATAGCAATAAAAGGTATTAGTTCCAAGCAGCAGAAAATATTGACATTAAGAAAGTTCTTTTCTCCTCTTCTTTTTTCCATTTCAGAAAAATCTGTGGTTTCAGATAATCACTCACATCAGTAGGAGCTATGTTCTGTTTGGTGGCTGCTGCTTGGGCACGTGAGCCTAAGTCCTGGCACTAATCAGATTTTTAATTCCCTTGGCTGCCCTAGCTCTTGCCCATTTTCTTTTCTTCAATCATCTTATTAAGGCTGCCATAAAAACAAATTAAATATTCCCACATCCCAACCTTCCCTCACTTCAGCTGTAAACTTTGTTCTATTCAGACAACAAGCTGAAAACTTTTTTGAGTGGTTTAAAAGTCAATTTTAAAAGAATTTCACCTACATATTTTTTCTTTCCTTCATTTATAAAGTATCTATTATTGGTTTGGGTTTTTTTTCAACAAAATACTGAAAGCCAAAAAATATACCCTTTTGCTTACTATCTATATGTCATCACAATACTGCTTCAAAGAAAATTTCACAGAAGATTGTTTAAGTTTTAGCAAATTCCATTCATACACCTTCATTTCTTGATAAGCCAAGCCATCCTAGTGCATAGTTAGCTCCCAGCTAGTTTTCAAATCCCATTTCCACAATACCGGCTATCATACTGTTGGGGTGTTGCTATTTGCACATGCAACTGATACATCTTGCCATGTAATTTTAACATTTCAAAGCCTGAAACAAGATATTTCAAGACAACAATGGCCATTCCATCAGTCATAAAACAAGCCATTCACATTTTTAGAGCAAGTTAAGGCATCTCATATATCACACATACACCAAAGAACGGGGCTTTTTGGAACTACATCCATAGTATATCCCAGATATATCAGCAAAGTTCTTTAGTATGAACTTATTCCTAAAAAACATTTCTAAATGATTTGAAAATAACTGAAATTATTTTAAACTTAAATTATTCAATATTACTGAAAAGTTTTAAAGATTCCTTCCTTGCACAATATTCAGCAAATGTAGGATGCAAATCTTCTCGTTCACATGGTGCAACACTTCTTCCAACAGGCATCATGTGAAGAAGCTGAGGGACAGACACTGATCTATTCATTCTTGTGTCCAGTGACAGGACTCAAGGACATGGCATGGATGTGAGGCAGGGGAGGTTCACGTTGGATATCAGCAAAAAGTTTTTTCCACACAGAGGGTGGTTGGGCACTGGAGCAGGCTCCCAGGGAAGTGGTCACAGCACTAGCCTGACAGAGTTCAAGAAGCATTTGGACAGTGCTCTCAGGCACATGGTGTGACTCTTGGGGTGTTCTGTGCAGGGCCAGGAAATTTGGCTCGATGATCCTGATGGGTCCTTCCAACTCAATATGTTCTATGTAACAACTGGAAAAAGGGAAGACTCCAGGGAGACCTTAGGGCAGCCTTCTGATTTCTAAAGGGGATCTAGGAGACAGGTGGGAAGAGATTTTTCACAAAGCTGTGTAGAGCTAGAACAAGGGGGAATAGCTTTAAACTGACAGAAGGCAGATTTAGATTAGATACTAGGAAGAAATTATTTACTGAAAGGGAGGTGAGGCACTGGAACAGGTTGCCCAGAGAAGTTTTCGATGCCCCACCCTAACAGGGTTGGATGGGGCCCTGAACAATCTGGTTCGGTTGAAGGCGTCCCTGCCCATGGCAGGGATGTTGGAATTGGATGATCTTCAAGGTCCCTTTCCAACCTAAACCATTCTATGATTATGGTCTTGTTCAGATTAAGTGCTGTGCTATCATTAAAATAAAGAGGATAGTAATAAAAATAGTTCACCTCTTTGAAGCTGGTCACCTCAGAGAACAAGTGGATAGAAATGATCCATCTAACTTAAAATAAAGAAAAATAAAAGCATTCTGCATCAGATAGATTTCAATAGGCATTTTGATTCAGAAATCTATTCAATATTATGCAAGTAAAAGCAGCACTTCTTTTTTCTGGTTTTATTTATAAGTTGCTTAAAAAGAAGAAAAAACCCTACCTATATACCTGCATGTGGGTTCATTAATTAGTGTGATGCAGCACAAACTGAAAACAAAATTTTCACTTCCCTTCTACTCTAACAGAAGGGTCAATCATAGCCAATGTCCCCAACCTCCCAGGTAAAAATTAGATTGACTGAAGGCAGCCTGAAATTTGCTTCTCACATTATTATCTCTAAGTTCATATGAAGCCCTGTAATCAAAAACAGTTTTTAAATTCCAGTGAAAAGTGAAAGATTTCAGATAATCTGATAGAAGTGATATAGCAAATAAGCCAAAAAAACAAACAAAAAAAAAATTTAAAAAAAAAAAAAAAACACCAAAATTTGAAGTTCCTGTGCCATAGCTGAGCTGACTTTTCTGGGGAAGCACACAGAAGGCAAAGGCTGGCCAGGGTCCTATATTCGGGGGAGTGGTGGGCATGCCCACCCCTTCCTACACCAGAACTGGCCCCCCATGACTGAGAACACAGTGCACCCAGTTCTCCCGCAGCTGCAAGCACAAGCCCCTCACACTGCACAGACACACCTAAAGCCTGATTCACACCCAGCACTGGGCGAACAGCAAGGGTGAATTTGTGTTCTGGATCCCATTCTTTTTTGTCCTGTTCCCATGTCCAAGCAGAGCCTAAGCAGCTATGCCAACACATGACTTCTATTACATTCAGGGGGTTGCTGCCACAGCTATGTAAGCCCTGGGGCAAGATAAAACAGTATATTCCCCTTCTGGTGAGTATTTCCAGCTTAGAATTAATGGAAGCTCTGGACAAAAATAAGAGCTGTGTCTTTGCAGCTACTGGGACTACTGGATTTTCTCCTCCATGTTCACTTGGTGGTTTTGAATTAAATCAAATCGGAGGGCTGGGAACGAGCGCTCTCCCAAAATAGCGCACTTCAGCCTCGTTGCAGGGAAATCGTGGGTCTCCAATTTCTGCTGTGGACAAGGCCTCTGACTTGGGGGTGCCAGGCTAAAGTCTCCTGGCACAATTTCGTCAAATCCTCTTCAAGTCAAGACAAAAGTAAAGCCATGAATGTTCCTTATTGCAAGCATCTCTTCTGAATAGCTTGGTATTGCCCTATTCCCTATGACAATGGAGTTAAGGGAATGAAACATGTTGTTTGGAAACAGTAAAAAGCTGTCAGCAGTAACCACTGTCAATACTCATGCTGGGCTAAGCTTGGTACTCCCGCTTGTCATTTATCTATTTACTTATTAAAAAACATGTTTGATATAAGGCAGTTCTGTAGGCAAGAAACAATGCCGAACTAATAAACCAGTGATTAATTTTGTTCTTGTCCTAGGTTTGTTTTCTTCTTAATAGTCTACGTAAATACATTAGAGAAAACATTAATTTGCCTAGACTTTATGTGGTATGAAGCAAACCCAGAAGCATTTTGCAAAGGCAGCTAGTTGTCACAGAACAACTGGGCGGGCAAACAGAAAAGAAAGACGCAAAAACATATGTAGAGAGCTGCATGCAAGCTGTAGAAAGGACCAAGAAACATTACAATTAAAAAAAAAAGAAAAAGGAAAAGAAAAAAATTGCTCAGCATTTTCTAAAATGCTGCCAATCTAAGAAATGTTGTTACAGTCTTCAGACAACAAGAAATAGCCAGGTGAGACAAAGAAAAACAAGAAGCTATGAATATTTTTAGAGAAAAGAATAAAAAAATAATGTTTTGATGGAGGCCTCCACCAATCCCTTTGTATAAGGAGAGGTGCTTAAGATTTTAGATACATGATCAGGATGTTTTCTCTTTAACAACTAGCAAAAATCCTAATTCATACAGAAATATCTACTGCTTGTCATAGAGACTTCGCTTTTATTTCTGCGCCTGGGCTGTAGCAGAACAGTGCTCATAGCAAGTTTTCTTAGATTGTTTTTGGTGCCACCAGCTTCCTTGTTCCAAAACAGTAAAGGGTATGCTCCTTCCCAAGAGCCGGGAGAAAAGCAATTTGTGGAGTGCAAGAGGGCTGTTAATGCTGTTTGACCGGTCAGAACACTCCAGGTCTCAGAATGTTCTGCATACTTCTCATGCTAACAGTTTCACAGACAAAGAAGAAAACACATTTTGCCAAACTGAATGCCCCCCTCATAAAAATTCTTCAAAATGCAGCAAAGCTTGAGAAACCGAGAACATCACGTTCCATCTCCCTTTAGGGCAGCGGCAGCAGAGGACCCACTCCTACTGGGTTTTTGCACGCCCTCAGTTATTGCCAACTCCAGTGGCAGTTTGAGTCATGCAAAAAATACAGAAATCAATAAAACGGTCGTGTTCCCCACACTGGATGGTGGGAGATAAACAGTACCCCAGGAAAAGTTGGGAGTAATGGCATCACTTTCAAGAGGTGAAATCCCAATGCACTAGGAGGTCATAAAAAAAAAAAAGAAAAGTAGAAAACATTTATATTCTATTATACTTGTGTGTATTCTATTGCACAATAGAAAAAATATTGTGCATTTAATTTTTTGCCACATAGTATTAGAAAGCTATTTTAGAAATGCTTTGAAGAACACTCCCAAATGGTGCTGGTATTGTTTTCATAATTCCAATTTAGCAGGCTACAGAGAAGAAAATGTTAATGGATAAATTAAAGAAACTTCTTCAAAAAATGCTCTAGGAAGTAATTTTTCTGAAAATCGTATAAACACTGTCATCTTGTCAACCAAAACATTTGCATGGCCACCTAGGCCACACTGTGTAAAAGCTTTCCAATTTAAGACAACAGGTCCATTAAATTAAGGTGTCCTAAAACTTTCAAGATTATAGGAAAAATAGCGTGGTTAGTGGCAAGCAAACTTATTCTATTTTACACCGTGCATGTGAAATAGTGCACAAGATGCTGGCAAGGAAGAGGGGCAAATTCAAAGCCAAGACCTTTGCATTTGGTTCTGGGTAAGGCATGGGGCTATCTCATCCTTGGGAAAGGATTATTTAGTAGCCCAGGAGCATCTCCCACCCCAGGAATCTCTCTGTACTGCTTTCACAGCTTTTGGTTTCAGTGAAGCATAACCAGTGTTGGTAGGATGTTGTTGCCAAGGTTATCTCTAGTAACTAAGTCCAGCCTTTATGTGGTTTTAACAGACAATTTGAGATGGAGACAGACAGTTTCTTCAGGGAGAGCCAAATAGCTGACTTCCAGGGTGATGTAATCCTGGAAGGTCGTTGCAAAGTAAACGCGTAAGCACCACACTCTCAGTTGTTGGGGCTTCCCTCCTCCCCAGAACACAGGGTTTAGGAGTGAAAGTCTTCAAGCACACAGAGACCAAAGCGCAGCCTGATACCTCCAGGCTGCAGGGGAGAGCTAAGAATCATCCCTTCCAAATAATACAGTATTTCCAGCTCTCACTCACTGACACAGGAATGACTCTCACAGTCACAGTCCTGACTCATCACACTAAAAACCATGCAGCTTGTGAGAGGGAATTCCAGATAACAGCAGAAACAGCTCCCAGAGCAAATACAAGCAGAGACAGCCCTTGGGGTTGGGCTGCACAGGGACCACCAGCAGCCACATTTGCCCTTGCCTCATTTCCCAGCATGGGGCAGTAGTCAGAATGAGAGTGATGGGAAGCGACCCCGCAAGGACACTTGCCCAAATGCTCTGAGATGCCCTAACTCACCCACAGGTGGGCAGGAAGAGCTGCACTGTTGAAATACAGATAGAGTTTGATTTTCAAGTCATGATGGCAAACCAGGTATCAGTGCTTACCACCCACCCTTCCCACAAGTTTGTATTGAGAGCATTCCTGCCATAACTTTGATAAACAAACAAATCCGGTATACACCTTAGCAATTTTTAAAGCCCTGTGAATTAATGTTATTGGAATTTTCCCCAGTTCCCCTGAAACCTTTGACAATCTATAAAAAACTTTTAAATCTTGCCTTGGCTTGCTTCCCCCACCTCCATTTTAACTTCCAGTTTTTACAGTCCACACTAAATAATCAATTTTAGTTAAAATCTTCAGTTCTCTCTAGAGGACAATGCCCTCCAGGTTTTATAATAAAATATCACAATGTTCAATCAGACTTGTATATCACAATATATATTGTAAAATAAATATCTGAGGGCAGCCATGATTGAATCTCAACTCTGTAAAGCCAAGAATTATTCACTACCTTTTAGAAAACAGATGATATTTATTCTTCCCTAAAATTTGTGCCTTGTGAACATTTCTTTCACACATCCTTCCCAGGATTACAAGGCATTCTTTCATAGCCCTCCATGATCCCTTATCTCAGTTTGCATGACATGCAATCATTCAAAATTGCAAACTGAATTTAATTGCCATAGACAAGTGTTAATAGATTTTAATAATGCTTTATTAGACTTTATGCAAATTGAACTGCACTGAAAAAATCTGAATAAAATCACAGCTTTAGCAGCAATTTTCTCCCCTATGTTGTCTTGAAAAACAGAGCAGGAAGAGGAAGCTTTAATTAGTAGTTTCTGATGGAATCTGATGATGAAAATGTTCTTCTTATGAATAGATATAGGTGACAAATATTATCTTTAAACCTGTAAGTTTTATGATTCATTAATTAGCACTGAGGGCTTTTCCCAAGGGATGATTTAATATTAATACCAGCCAACAGATTTTTTTTTTTACATTAGGATTTTTATCTCGCTAGAAGTGTGGATGATGTCTCAGAACAATATTATGCTGACTACACTTTAGAGTAATTAGTTTACACACATTTTGGTACATAAACAAATCAAACTAGTAGAGAGGAGAAAAGTAACGCATGAGTGGAGATTTTTGAAAAATTAATACAGAAATAATTCAAAATCATTCATTCTAGTAAGTGAATCTGAGTTAAAATTTTAATATAAAAGCTATTCAAGACTAATAACCATTTCTTTATTCTTCAATTCCTTTTATGCTGCTTTTCCTTCAGGACAAAATGTTAGGATGCGTGGGATGTTTCCATCTGCAGGATAACTTCTTGATGCCAGTGGGAGAGACACACAAATCAAAAACCACAAATAGCCAGCATGTATTTTATTTTTCTTTTAACTCATGGAAGAACATTTACTTTAACTATATGATAGAAGGGAGCACACTCATGGGACTATTTTTAGTTCTGCTATTATTAATACTGGAGGGAAAATATCTCAAAATAGCTCATTTTTTTTCTGCCTACCCATATTCATAGACACTGTAATTTGCACACCATATACAGCATAGTTAGGGAATCCATCCAGGGTAGAGTTCCTTTGGAAGCGTTGCCATTTCATGTTACTGACAAAGCTATCATATTTCTTCCTGAATCCATAAAGAAACAAAAGAAAAGCCTAATGTCATAACTAGCCAAGGTGACATAATATTACTTAAGGTCTTAGAAACAGCCAACCCAAATATTTTCTATTGACAAGCTCCACTGAACAGCACAGGAGCCAGGCATTACATCACATATGCCAGATAACACTTCCTATCCTGGATTAAGAAAATCTGCCAGAAGAGTATTAATAGTTGCTCCATTTAGAGATAAGGAGATCAAATTACCAAAATCTTACAGTGGTTTACTCAGAAGCAGTTAAGAGCCTGGCCACGTTTAAGTTGGTGGCAAAACTTCAACAGAAGTAGGATTCAACTCACATATATACTAAGCCAGCTCAAATCACTCCTCTTCCAGTCCTCATTGCCCACCATAAAGTAATTACTAGGCATAAAACCAGCCTTTCCCTATGAGTGCAGTACAAATCAATAGAACTTTAAAATTCACACACAAGATAAACAAAGATCATTTGTAGCAGATATACAGCACTGTGACAAGCAGCAGCTGTAATTCAGAATGTAAGAGAGCATTAAAAAAAACCAAACACAAACCAGTCCTGCCACAAAGGAAAGCTGAAAAGCAAACCTGGAGTTTGAGGTTTTTTTAATTAAAACAGATTGAGGCCATTTTTGGTATAACATTAATTTCAATCATTTTAAAGGAGGTATGACAGAGCACAAAGCAGCAGGAGTCTTACCACTGAAACTATGCAGATACCTAGCATTTCTCCCTTCTTTGGAAAGCCTCCACCCACATACCCCACCTGAGATTTGCAGGCTCTTTCTGAGCCACCTGAGGTAGTCCTGCCACCACAGCCAGGCCAGCTGCAGGGTGTGAGCAAGGCCCTCACACTGCTCATCACTTTCATTATGAGTGCAAACCAGCAGCCTGCCACTGCAGTGCCACAGAACCAGGGACACTGTGGGTCTGGGACAGGCTGGTAAAGCTATGCCAATGGCACGAGTGGTTCAGTTGCTTTGAGGGTCCTTTAATTGCATGAAAGCCGACAACACGTAAAGCTAAAAATAAAAAATATAGGTTTCTCAAATGGAAGTGATGACTAACCCTTAATGATAATTAATACCAGACATTCTCAAAGACCTTTTTTCACCTACAAATGAAACTAATTACTAGGTCTTCTAGCTTATAGTTTGCTGCGTTGCAGAACAGCAGCAGCTGGGCTGTCTTTTTTATTTACTCTTGAAGAGCTTTCAGTAAATCTGTTTCAAATTTTGTTAACCCTACTCAACCTCCACACCCTCCCATTTCTACTCCCCTCCACCCCCAATACTCATTCATGAGTTACAGCTGAGTAAAGTGATTTATAACAGTGCAGTGAACTGCAAAACATGCTCTGGCAAAGGAGCAAATTCCTCCGCCTTCCCTCTGATACCATCAGGTGTAACTGCAAATTCTGCCATACCCTTAGTACTGAGAGAGGAGATAAGCAAGACAGTGACTTTTCCTCCACAAACTTGCTTGCTGGAGTGGGATGCAATGGAATTACACTCTCCTCCCCCCCAGTACTAGCCCCATCATGCCCAGGCATAGTGCAGGAAAGAAGGAGGGTCAGCTAATCCCTGGGCTTCTTTTAAAGCCTCTTGGATACAGTGAAAGTAAGAGGGGAAAAGACTGTTCTATTAACTTCATGTTATATTTTGTAACTAAGGAAAGGTTGCCGATTTGTACATGGTCCATCAGGGTCTTCAAATCCCAGTCTGTTTATCAATAGGAGCAACAGTTTCCTCAAACTACCCAACATAAATGAATCTGGTTTGCTTTCTACAGCTCATTTTTTGTCTTTCCCCTCTCTGCAACATTATCATACAGTGACTATCTGGACTGAAATAAAGTCATCCCACAAGAGTACAAAAACAGCTCTGCCGGGTGTATGGTTTTATTGCATGCCTGATACTTCATTTTATTTTATGTCTTGACTCCAAAAGCTAGGTCAAATTCCCAGCTTTCCTCAAATGGAAATAAGCCTTGAATTGAACTAGTTTTGAAGAACATTTTGTAAATGGGAACTATGAATACAAAAAGAAAAAGAACAACTAATTGCTGTTAAACTCTGTCGCGGCAGTACTGAAATATACAGCTGTTCCCACAGTGGACAGTACAGTTTGACTATTTTAGCCACAAAAAGTCTGAAAGAAATTATTAGATGGCACAGCAAATTGAGCAGCTTTTCTAACTGTGAATAAATAAGTCAGAGACGATTTTGGTATTATCAGTGTTACATTACACAAGTGGGCTGTGTTAAGATACATGGGTTTACATCCAGAAATATGTTTTATTTTTGTTTGCCTTCTTATATAGGGCCACAAGTCTCTTTTTCTGTTAGACCTCTCTGGATGATGAAAGGCAGTTTTGAAAGCAAGTTTTGAAAAGCAGTCTGAAGGCAAGCATCAGCAGCGATTTGGAAATTCTCCTGAAGAAGGATCCAGAATGTAGACAGCCTGCACCACACCTAAAGATGTCAACCCTAGCTTTTATCAACATCTTCAAAAAGAAAAAAAAATTGCAGACTTTGCCTACTATTGGCAATAAGGCAGAAACTGCTTCTATCAGCACATCTAAACACAAATTGTCATGTTCACTTCAAATGAAGCTGAACACATTTAACTGGGTGGTCAATCACTTGTGTATTTTATTTTATTTATCATTAACTTGTTAAACAAAAGGGAATCAAGAAAACCTCGCCTGAGTTCTGGATGAGACATTTCATCAACACATCTCAACAGAGCAATGTTTTCTGGAAATGCACAGTAAAAACTTAGGATATTCAGGTGACTGGAAAATGGGGAAAGTCATTTAAGTGACACACAAAAGAAGTAGGATCCTTTTAATCTTGCAAGGATTTTTTAAACTCTTTTTGACAATCCCTTTAGGAGGTATTTGCTCTTCAAGAAGTCACTTCTCAGTAACTCCCTTATGGTAACTTCAATCAAAACCTTCTTCAAATCAAGAGAACCAATACACCATCAGGACATCACAGCAAGGCTGCCTGAGCTATTATCATGAGTCTTCATTTCTATTTTTGTAGTACCTGCTGTCACAGCATATTTGCAGTAGAGCTCAGGAACAGTCCTTCGAGTACAACAGAGCCCTTCTGATAACCCCAGCACTACTTCAAGCACCCATTCTTGCCGAGCAAGCTTTAGTCCTTGTGTATTTAAAGTTGTCTTACAGCTTGATCAGCTCAGTAAAACACACCAAGAGGAGAGAAGAAAAAAAAAAAAAAAAACAACCAAAAAAATACCAACACATTCTAAAGCAGATCTTTCAATGTGTTCCTGAAATACCACCCACATTCTCACTATTAGGACAGCATCTTTACAGCTTAGTCTTCAGCCAAGGTGGTGTTAAAGCCCTGCATAAACTCAAGCCCTGACCTAAAAAAATGTCTATACAGGATCTAGACTCAGCTTGAAGACAAAGCACTTGGGGCTCCAGAAGTGCAGAAGAGCCTGTGTCTGCAGGCAGCAGCCTCCAGACACCCACATCTACTGAGAGTGATACAGAGCTCCACCTTGCATCACACCAACAGAGCAACACTGTTCAGCAGAACCTCAGTAAAACCCAGGCAGCACATTTGTGCCATGATTGAAAGGGTGCATTTTGCTCTGGGAAGTAATTCCATTAAAAACAAGACCACTGTACAGTTCTGCTTTGGAGCTCTGGCATCACAGCTTTTCCTCTGCCTCCACAGGGCCAAGAAAAATAAGATGGGGCAAGCAGGAGTGAGACCCTGCACTGCCAACACAGCCGTTCCTGGCTTGCAGTCCCTTGCCCCCATGCAACCACACCTAAAGATGGGACAACAGCAGCACCACCAGGAAAACAGGAGGCCTTAGGCAAAGCAAAGCCATGAAAAATGGTATGGAACTTGCCTGACACTTGAAAGTACTGATGCTTTTTCATAGTAGAAAACAGGAGCTCAGCTTTTCTGCTTGCTCAGAGAGGTGCAAAGAAGTGGTTCTATTAATGCTCGTGATATACTGCCTGATTTTCTGTGGATTCAGTGAGGCATTCAGATCAAAACTCTCATTGTTAAAAAACTGAGCACAAGCTGCAAATGAGGCACATTTGGAGTAACAGGGACTATTTATCATTTTTATCTTAAGGCTTCCAAAAATTTAGGTGAAAAAATGCCTAGAAGATGTAAGTCGCTCATCATGAAGGGCTAGTCAGAAATAAGCTTGTCTAGTTTATCACCTTCACATCCCAGTAAAGCACTGCTGTATTAATGCATGAGGAATATGTACACCCCTTTAAGGCAAACTCTAATTTCTTTTGTAACAAGTACTGAGGCTCCTGCCCCTTCTCCCCCTATGCAACATATACCCACAGAAACTAAAACAATGGGATTCTTACCATTAAAGCAAAGTTCCTCCACTTCATAAATGAGTAAAAAAAATGAGTTTGCTGCCACATGCAAAGTTGCATCCACCAGCCTGAATTGCTTCTCTACTTGTTTATGAAATGGTGTTTTACTCTACTCAAGATGCAGAATTCCTTAAGAAAAAATAATCTAAATACCACACCCTGAAATGCAGTTTGAGGGTATTTATTCTGTCTTTATCAGCAAGCAAAGGAGAAACATTTATTTCACTTCCAACCACCACATCTACCTCATTGTCAAACAACAGCCCCCAACTGACAACCTCAGGACCAAATATGTTTCCTGTACCAACACTTTGATCTCCAATTGCAACTAACCTAGAAGGGTAATAGTTACATTTGAGGTCACTAGGAGGTCTTGACCTCAGTTCAATTCACCCTTCTCCAAAGAAACTTCTACTTTAATCATCAACTTCCGGGTAATCTATTAGTAACTGGCATAAATCATACATCAAATTGGGCTCAGGCGTTGTCACAAGGGTTAGAAAATGATCCATTAAGCTCTTCCTCCTCTTGCCAAGCAAACACCGGATTCTGACTTGTCAAAAAATTTAAAAAACAAACAAACAAAAAAAAAAAGCAAGGATGCAACTTATACTTTCAATTCCTGAGCATATTAATTCTTTTTGAAAATAAGCAAGAGAAAGGGAGGTGGAAAAAGTAATCAAAGATAGTGCTGTCCTGCAATGCTGTTCAGTGTGATAAGCCAACATGTCAAAAAGCACATTTGCGCCCTCTCTCACCCTTGCTTTCTCCTCACTGCCATCCCAAAGATACACAAAACTGAAGACTGAAATAA
>VWZN01022516.1:124629-142020 GCA_013396955.1 Regulus satrapa
TGGCACATGTAAATTTTGCTGCCTGACTTCACCATCACTGATCACAGCTGACGGAGAGTTAATAAAAGAGCAAAGCTGGCTGTCAGAGCAGATTAGTGTGTGTAAAGGACAAGACAAAAGAATTATGCCGTCATTATTATTTATGGTCATTAACTGGGTTGAGTTCACTTCTACAGCACCCTACCTGAGCAGTAAAAAGGATCACCTAAACATGAAATACTACATTTAGAGTTAAAACACTATCATTTTGTCAGTGCATTGGCTTGATCTCTTTTATAAGAGGTATTTGATCCCAGAATTAACCAGAGTGGATAACACGGATAATGCAAGTAAGAAACCATCAGATTTTTTGACCTTACAAAGAACAGTGTTTTGCTAGTGACAGAGCAGATAAAAGCTCACTGCCTCCTTGTCGAAAACAATTGAAAGGCAGGCACTGTGGGAAGGACAGAGGAAGCCATGGCAGAGAACAGCAGACAACACAATGGAGGTAGAAAAACCTAATATAAGAGAGGAAAGGGTATCTAAGAGGCAGCAAAAATGGGAACATGTGGGGAACAGGATTCTGGGTGGAGGACTCCGGTGGCAGGGACCTGAGAAAAAGTAAGGTGATGGAGATAAGACAGGGGGCTGCTTTGGGCAACAGATTAATTCCAAGACAGATACTGTGAAGGTGGTATTCTGGCTGGAAGAAAGAATGAATATGACTGGGCGACAGGAGGAAAACGAGAGGAGCAGAGGCCTAAAGCCTGAGACAAAACACAGTGGAACAACATCTCACGGAAAGCACCATTGAGAGGCACCATGAATAGAACTATAGCCCTTGGGAGCCTGTGTCCAGAGGAAAGCAAGGCAGTGTCAGATGCTACTGGTGTAGTAGCCATTGTATATCTCTGGTCAGAGTAGGTCAGGGAAGCCATAAAAACATGTTGGAAAGCATTATTTTGCTGATCTGGTACTCCAGGAGCATTCAGAATCCCTGAGATGGCTGAAAACTGCATCAGCCCTTGCTGTCTGCCCTTATCTGCTACCTCTTATTTGTTCCTTTTTGTTTCTTTCAAATAAGATCCCAGGGCTTTTCATCTACGAGACCTGAGCTGAAAACACTGACAAACTCTTTTTCTGTCCTTGTCTGGTGGGGGGGGATTAATTCAGCCGTGACTTATTGTCAGCAAGAATGTCCATCAGACATATGCAGACTATAGTCCATCCTCTCATGCACACCTTGAAGCCCCTCCTTCTCATCACAGGACAGATGGGTATTCACCATGTGACTGCAGCCATTCTTGCCTGATTTTAATCATGTACTTCATGGGACAGGGATGGATCAGGGTTCAACTCCTCCACTGGTGACTCTTAACATATTGTCTACATAGTTATATTTCAAAAGCCCTGACTTCTTTTGAGAGAAAATTTATTTAACAGATTTTTATGTACAGTCTATCCATAATATTATACATACAACTACACACTAATTCAGAGGCTGTCTGCTTATTGTTATCCCTGAAGAAAAATGGGACCTTTCTCTTATTTTTAAACTGGGAAAAATGTGATTTTTCAACACTCATTGCAGCATTGCAATTTGTTATATCTGTACTACAGGTCTAAACAGAGAAACTGCAGCTGCTGATAAATGGAGTGGCACCTCAACGGGTGTTCTCAATACCAGACCCCTGGCTCATTTATTCATTTCCAAGAGAATAAACTGTTTGTTTAGACCTAGAGAGATTATATAGCTCTACCTGTTTGAAACGCCTTTACCCTGTGCAGCTACTGTTGCTGTGGGAGAGCAGTCAAATTCACACTAGACTCTCCCCAGGTACCAGAGAGGAAGATGCCATCTAATCTTCATCAACAGGCTCCAGATTTTGGGATTGCATCCTTCTAAATAGATTCTGAGTAGGAAAATTAAGACATAACTTAGATTTCCATGTAAGCAGATTATTCACTGTACTTTTCTTATACCCTTGTCATTTGGGATAAAGAAGTCCTGCGCTTTGGCAGATTTAGTTTGGATGATATTTCTGTGCTGGTGCGTAATCAGATTGTAACTATACTTTACATTCTTGTTTCTTTTCTTTATGTATACTTTTAAATGACAGTGATACCATGAATTAACATCCCTCAAGCTATATTCAGAAACATGATGCAGTTACAGAAGAAGCTTAGCCGGTGGCAGAGAAAGCTCAGTGCTGACATTCACTGCCACACCAGGAGCAGCACAGCGAGACATCAGGACACTGTAAAATACCAAAATCTACTGGTACTCTTTCCCACAGACCATCTCCTTGCTGAATAGCTAAGAGGACAAGACAGCTGCAGAATATCATATATTCTTAACAAAGGGTGGAGTAATTTCATTTTTTGTGATAAAGAAGAATAGAATAGATGGCTTTTAGTAGTGCAGAGATATTACAAAAGATGTCAAACAGAAATCTGGACTCTTGTCATTTCCCTAACTATTTTCATCCTCATTAACTTGGGCAGTGTTAATTCTGAATAACATCCTAAGCTTGAAGAGCAATGCATCATATTTAAAATTCAGTTTTTCAGATCCAAAAAGTGCTACTGGAGTAAACCTTAGTACACTGCTGATATCAAGTACAAAACCAAAATTCAGTCTAGTCCCATTACAACATTGGCCATACTCCCTATGCTGAGCCCCAGAGGAAACCACAAGGTTTCTTTAGGTCACCCAAGGCTGAAGCAAGTAAAGGAAATACTCAGTTATGTCTTCAGATATTTTGAACAATCTGTCTAAACCACTTTTTCCTGCCAGTGGAAACTGAGGAAAGATGTTTTGCAGTTTAATATATCTAAAGAGCTTTGCAAATCTGCCAACAGATGATGACGGCAACCTTGAGGGTGGAGTGTCGCATTTTCTTGATATCTTAGATCTGCAATTTAGCAAGCCAAAGGAATTAATGTGTTTAAAATTGGTTTTTCATTATCTTACTGCAACATTTACCAAGTTTTTTTGAAAAATATGCCATTTTTAATGTGTATTGACTGCCACAGAAACAGATTGGAAGGGCCAAGAGACTATAGGTAAAATTCATCTTTGTAAAGTGTGACTGTACCTTTTAAAAGAATGCCTCAATAAGCATCATTCAAAAGCAGTTAAAGGCCATTGAACATAACTTTGGCAGACCAGTGATGGCATTCTGAAACATTTCCCAAAGAAATTACGAGCTTAAGGTATTAAACAGACATATGGCTAAGCACATATTATAAGACACCTTTGCAGAAACAGTATGCTCCAAAGTGTGAATGCATTGTTAGCATTATGTAGGCACAATTCAATACACAGAGACTAAAGTTTCATAGATCCTACAAGTAAAAGTAAATCCAGCACTCTTTCATCCCATGGCAATAACACATTGCTCTCTTTTCTAAGGAAAATTTTCATAACCCACCAAGCATCAGACTGAATGGACATCAGCTGAGTCACCATGGCATTCATCTCTTGGTCGCTTTCATTCTCCAGTCATATTTTACAAAGCAGTTCCAACTTGTTTTTCTGGGGAGGTTTTGTTTGTTTGTTTTTGTTTGTTTTTTGTTTTTTTTAAACTATGACAGAGGGAAATGTAATCAGTCTATAGTTTTACAAACACATCTCAAGGCTTTTCAGTAAAATTTGGCTTCTGTGCAAGCTCTCAGTACAATGACTAGATGGAGTTCTCCTTTTGAAGTTTTGTTTAAGAAAATTCTCCCAGGCTAAGACCCAGTAAGTTACAGTTTAGCCTGGAGCAAGTTTTTACAACCAAGTTATAAACCCCTGGAATAGGAGTTCATAATGGAAACAGCTGCTCAGCCCTCACTATAGCGGGTGCAAGTATAATAAAAACTGCAGGAGTTCACATTAATAATGGCGTCCCCTTACACTCTTTCCTGTTACCCATCCATTAAACAAGCAACACTACTTAATAGAAGGAAAGGCAACAGGCTTTCCACTCTTGCCTACAACCCTGCTTCTTCCCCTCAATAACTAGCTGAGCAATTTATAGGTGACAAAGAATACACTCCCCAACACCCCGGTCTCTTTCAGCAGGGCACACTTAGGATAGGCTCTCCAACACCAGCATTACATATCCATGGCACAACACTGTCGTTCATTCCAGGCAAGTACTTCATATTATAGGATGCACAAATATTGCACATGGCAATTATCTGACAGCCTGATACTTGTGCTGGGCAATTCCCACTAAATCTCATCCCCGGCAAAGCTCTTCATTTCTTTATCCCTCTCTGGATGATAATTACAGAATTTTCTTACACAGTTCATAGAATCATGAATAGTTTGGGTTGGAAGAGACCATAAATGTCACCTGGTTCCAGCTTCACTGCCATGGGCAGGGATACCTTCCAACAGACAAGGCTGCTAAGAGCCCCATCCAGTCTGGCCTTGAACACTGCCAGGGATGGGGCACCACATCTTTGAGCACTCTGTTCTAGTGTCTTACCACCCTCATAGTAGAGAATTTCTTCCTAATATCTCATCTAAACCTACCTGTCAGTTTAAAGCCATTGATTCTTGACCTCTCTTTCCATTTTGGATGATGCTTCAGAGGACTATAAAAGCCAAATAAATGCGTTGCAGACTGTGGGTATGCAGTATGAGGCCTGCACTATGATCAGATTGCTCCCTTTCCCTATGATGACCCTTCTTTTTCCACACGCTGCTTTCTCTACCTTATCTCCTATTTTCAGCAGGTTATGAAAAGAATTATTCTTGAGTTCCTGCACTCCTTTGGGATGCTGGTTACCCAAGCTGCAGGTTCTGAGTGTGAAATACAGTAACAGCTGAGGGACAACCCCTGACCCCACCTCTCAGGCTGGGACAATGCCAGGCTAAAAGGGTACACAATTGGCTATCAAAAACCTACCAGGAGTTCACAATGACAGCAGCCGTTTGGACATGTTTTTTCCTTCCTATTAACTAATGTTTTTTGGGTTTTGGTTGTTTTGTGGGTTTTGTTTTGGTTTTTTGTTTATTTGTGTGTCTTTTGCCTAATATTTACCAATGAGCAGAATATTAAGCATACTGTGGCTCTCAATGACACAACAGCACTGTCCCCCATCTATCCCCAAACACTTCACTCCACAGCTAAAGAACCTGTGCAGCTAGGTATTGGAATCTGTGCGAAGGACAAACCCCCAAAGCTTTCTACAAAAGCTTGCTTTTCAATGTAGCTAGGCTTAGGAGAGAGCTATCAATAATATCGATTTGCAGCAGAAATGTTGTTAGAAAGTGGGCAACTTGAAAGTAAAGAAAGTCATTGCCTCCACAAGAAAGGAGAAGGGAGAGATCAAAGTTGGGGATGATAGACAGAACATGGAAAAAGAACAATTTTTGCTCTTGTTTCCTGTCTCTCTGTGGGTTTATGTAGGCACTGTCACAGAAAAGGATACGCATCTCATCTCCATAGCCACAGTCTATCTGCAAATAGGCACCTCAGACAGCCTAGTTAGAGGCAAGAACTGAGTGGCTACAGGTTTGTTAAAAGGACTCTTTCTGTCAAAAAGAAAGCCTGTTTTCTGTTACAAGCCAGTAGCCTTCCAGACCCACAGTCATTATCTGCAGGAATTACATGTAGGATCCGTTTAAACAATACGTTTTCTGTAAATAAGAAAAGTATTCTTGGTACTGGCAGTAGTGTCTTGTTTATATATGACATCAGCATAGCTAAAGGATTTTCTCTTCATGTAATCGAGCAAGAAATAAAGTATAGCTCTTAAATACTGACTACTTAAGAAACAAATCTACCTTTAAAGTCAAGTGAATGTAGGAATGAAATATTATGGGAATTAGTTTTGATATCATGTACTTTCACAAGAAGCCTGAAGAAAACACAATCATCATAAGGGCACATGTTAAAGAGCATGGTGGTCCAGATTCTCTCCAGCAGTGAGCAGTGACAGGACAAAGGGCAGCGTGCATAAAGCCTAAGGTGTGCATAAAGTTCATATCAAAATGAGGAAAAATTCCCTTGAGGGGAATAGAGCACTGGAACAGACTTCTCAGAGAGCTTGTGGAGTCTCTTTCTCTGGAGATATCATGTATCTGTGTAACCTGCTCTAGCTGACCCTGCTGCAGCAGGGGCATTTAACTAGATGATCTCCAGAGGGGTCCCCTCCAACCTCAGCCATTCTGCAAATCTGAACAAGGACCTGTAACACTTCCTTAAGCACAAGCACAGGAAAAAACACTCAGGATAAAATCCTCAGATTTATACAGTTGAATTATTTACCTTCCAAAATAGTAGCAAGCTGCAGTGTTTATGATTATCTAAATAATGGTGGAGCCATTAGTCTCTGGCAGAGGAGCTCCTGCCCTGAAGAGTTAACAATGCCAGCAAGGTTCCTTCCCATTGCGTCGTGAACCAAGATTTTTTCTCACACCAGGCTTTGCCAGTACCATCACCATATCATACAATCTAAGAACACATGAGATGCCTGCAGATAGTGCTTCTCTCGTAGGCTAAGGACTAACACTGCTGGTTTTGGTAACTGCAGCTCACTGCAACACACCCACTTGCTTCCTTCTAATGACCCCAAGCACCCACATCTGGCCACCATCTTCAAAATTAATTTTAAACAGAGACCACATTTTCCAAAGGGAAAGAAGCCCAGCCCTCTCCAGCAGAAATGTGGAGGCTTAAGCTCCTCTGACTGGTCCCAGGGCAGACAAGGTCAAGTCATGGTCCTGAAGCTCTTCCCTGGTCTTGTGGTTCCCTCCTGGCTCAGGGGGAAACTAGAGCAGGGGGACTTTCTTACATAGCTGACAGCATGAATTTTCCCTAGCTTTTCATGAACATCAAGATTATAAATCCCTTTTCTTCATTTGGGTCAGACTGGCTTTCCCCTCCACAGAAGCAGTGGTGCATACTAGTAGGAAAACACAAGACTTCTCACAGCTCCTGTCAGTTTCAAAAGAACAAAAATTATGCCTCATCCCAGCAGAGAAAACCAAGGCTTTTTATAGATGGTTGATGGGTCACTATGTAAATTACACTGAAATCTAACATAGCAAATTACTGACTGTCATCATTAATAGCAAAGTATTCAACAGCAAAAGGCTATCACCTTGAATTAATACCATGAGTTATTATTTTTAAATATAGTATATTTCATACATAGACATGATCATTCTCCCTAGACATACATCTAGGAGGGAGCTGCTCAGATCCTTCTACAGCTAAAAAGAGGCCCTATTTTAAAGCTTGATAGAAATCCTACTTTTGAGCCTGTGTCTACCCAGGAAAGCTCAAAGAAACCTCTTTTTAGGGAAAAGCCCATGAGATCCAGGAAGAAAAGCTGAAATTCTCACAAAGTGAATTTTTACAGGATGAACAAGCAAGTCAGTCACATCAGCTCCCTGCAAGTTTACCAATAGCAGTAGGTGTCAGTGACTTCAAAATAAAATTTTCTCAACAGTAAGCTTTTTACCACCACAAATTTAAGTAGCAGTAAACATAAAACACAAAAACACGTGCTCACCCTTCAAATTAGACACACCATGTATAAGAAACAGAGGCTCTTGTATTTCCAACTGACAAAAGAAACAGAAAGAGAATAATCTAAAAAAATTGATAAAAACTACCAGATAGGTGGCAAATCAGGCCCACAAATCCTGCCAGCTAAGTGACTTCTGCAGTTGCACAAAATAAGCATAAGTCTGTATTTCCATCCCCCATCTCCAAGCTCCCCAAACTCTGAGGATGATCCCATCAGCCATCTCACTGGTTAACAACAGAAATACTCCCATCAGAAGAAACGCTGTGCAATTTTCCTGATCAGGCCCCATGCAGCCACACAACTTAGCTGTCAAAGATTGAGCACTTACAGTAAACCACTGGTAATTAACTCATGGAGTAAAGGAAGAATTAAGCTGCTGTAAAATCCAACAGTACAAATGCAGGAGAAAATCATAACATCATTGCAGATGCTCTATTAGCCAGCAAGGACTCTGATTTTGCCCAAGTGTGTTATTCAGTCACTTTACATATTTACTGCTTTAAATAATAAGGAGCTATTTTCTACTATAACACACCAAATCTCAAAAGGACCTGATCTGGAGTGATGCTGAGGACTTGGTGCCCAGCTACTCTCAGTGGAAATTGGGTGAACATTGTACCTCTGGATTTGGCCAGTGATACCTGATGAGACATACAGCACAAGACTGAGAGCAATTGATTTTTTTTTTTTTTTTTTACACCAATAGCTAACAGGGAACCAGTTGACTGATTCTTTAAATGCTGCCATAGTTGTTTTGATGCAGAATTCAATGTAAAATGGCAGACTAAAACCTACATAAGCCTCTTAACGTTACTGCTTAAAATACAAGCAGACACTGGCATACACCTACATCTTAACCAAATGTAAAGACTTATTCCAGGAGTAAGATATTTACCCGAGTTTTACTACTTAAACTGAAGTGCTTGCAGCCTCAAATTTAAATAGCAAAATTGCTTGGGAAGTTTCAATGAGAGAACACAAGATTACAAACATTTAGTCCAATGTTTTATACAATACAGGAATTTCCTCTACAGTCTCAGGTGTAAAAACTATTTCCAGTGTTTGTTTAAGGAAAATCTTGAGAAAAAAATTTCATTTGTTTGACAGTGTGGTAAACCACAAACACACTTTTCACAAATTATTTTGAAAACCTGCATTAATAGCTTGCATATTACCAAATCCAGATAATTAAAAACAACATCTAAGTGTTTTGATAATCCCCCAGCCAGTTTAAAACAAAATTACTCAATTGATGTGATTTGCTGTCTGATTTTTGTTCTAAAACATAAGGCGTTCCATAGAAAACTGAGAAGACAAAACCCTCTAGGAAGACTCCAATAGGTGGTAACTTGAAGTAGGAATATCTGCAGTTAGCCCAAACCTCTAACATTATAACACTGTCCTGTAGTGCACAAAATGCAAATATGTACATACAAGATACCATCTTTCCAAAGCAGTATCTGAAAAACCACTCATCCACAAGCTATTGCTGATGGTGTTTTGGTGGCTTGTGTCTCACTAACAAAAAGAACATTTAAGTTCCACACAACTTATTTTCAAGTGTTTGTTTAGAGTCCAATTAGGTGAAGATTTTCTCTTTGTTATTTTATTGCATACCATTTCCTTAAAATTCTGATTGCCTCTTAGGCAATATTTTATTCCAATGAGAAGCACAGCCAGCTGTCTGCTATCAGTGGACTTCACCTATAGGTCAAATAAGCATGTGTGGCCCCTAGCAACAGTTTTGCTGGTATGTAAGAGCTATAAATACATTGAAATTATGTGTTATGGGTGCTCAACTTGAAGAATTACTAAACTCACAGTGCCATTTCTCCTTAGCAACTCACTCTGAAGAAAAACTCTGAGTTTCTCCTTATCAGTCAAATCACTATCATAATTCGTTCCTCTCCTAAAGACTTTGCTTTAAAGGAGCATCTTGAACTGAATTCACAGATTTTGCACAATACTAATCCACTCATAAGACTCAGCCTTATGCTCAAAATAGTCATTTTAAATGAAGCCTCGAGGAAAGGTGTTATTTCCAGTTCAAACTACTGCTTCTCCCACTTCTACCCTCCCTTCTGGACATCTCTTGAGGCGTCCTGTGCTTCAAGGTCACCTGCTAAGTTGAAGCTTGCTGAACATCCTGAGTCATCCCAGGTACATTTCCAATGTCTGTAATTAACTCTTTAGCCTCTCCCTGGTATAACTGGATAGAGGTAATAGCTAAAACAGCCCACAGGTAACGCCTTATGATACAAGTATCCCAAAGTCCTACAAGAGAGATGCAAACTCACTGTACCATATGATAAAGCTCATTCATCACAGGCTGAACGTGAAGTGTGAAATCATGCATTTGCACACCTAAATTTCTTTAGTTAGTAAGACCATTTAGTTAGACCATAAACATCATGGTCTGGAACTACATGTGACATATGGCTGCAACATGCTTGGAAAAGGCTGCCAAAACTGGGGATGTTTGAGAAAGCAGGTCACCACATCCTTTGCATTCTGCTGCCTCACCAGCACCAGTGCTGCTCACAACCCTGGCCACAGGAATCTACACTGCCTCAGTAAAAATACTGTCCAAAACAACCTGTTCACCATGAGATTTACACACCAACGAACACACAGGAAAAAAAAAATAGAAGGAAATCTCAGACATTCCCCCACACCTCCACGTGAAATGCTATGCTCTTTCAAATCACTTGCTGAGCGACTGCGCATCCTCAGATTTTCCTGCTGCGTTCGCTTCCATCCACCTCCCTGGTTCATCAGCTGCTGCAGGGCATCTGCAAAGCGGTACATGCTGCACTGCCATCAGTGCACTGATGACACCCTGCTCTCTAGCTCCTTTCCTCTTGACCCAGACACAGCTGCTGGCAACCTCAAACAATGTCTGGCAGAAATTGGTTTCTGGAAGAAGGCCAGCTGGCTGCTGCTCAACCTGGACAAGGCAGAAATAATGCTAATCAGCAGGGGGAAGTGCTTTGAGGACCTGGTGGAATTCCTAAGTGCTCCATCAGCTGAGGGCATTTATCTGGCCATCAGCCTAAGCAGTGTACAATTCAATCATCAGGTTGGGATTTAAGATCCTTACAAACTCACCAAAAGATTCACTCACTGGTTGTTAAATGCCTGCTTCATTTTGAAAGCCCTCAATACCTTTCATATGAGTTTGACAGTGAAGACTGCACTGGGAGCCTATATAGATGGCCAGGAGTGGCCCTTTGGGTTCTCTTCTGGATAACAAACCAATACAACTGCAATCCTATTCCCTGGTGTCTTGCACATCCATCATTTTATAGCATAACTCATCGGGAAAAATGATAGTCACTTCTAAAAGTGACATTCACTGATGCTTTAGATAAAATTTTAAAAGAAATTTGCACCCCACCTGTGAAAAGCAGCGGCTTGGTTATCTTAAAAATCAAGCAATCTGACCAGATCTATTTTCCTCGGTCAAGTCCAAGGATTTTAGGTAAATGATGAGCAACATGCATTGGGATAGATGGTCTGTTGTTTAAGACAAATCATGCTTCTCAGTTCTGTCCTTATAAGGGACAAATAAGTCCGCATTAAAATTCCTAGCATTTTGCAAGGGGTAAAAACTCAGTGACTTCATTTACTCATTCAGTGGCAAGACACTAATATTTTGAAACCCTAGAAGCAAGAACAGATGTAACACTTAAGTCTGTTACCATATAATGAAGACCAGAATTGACAGTGTTATATTTTATATTTGAACTGCACATCTGAAGCAGGCTTTTGGGGCATCTTTCTAAGCCATGCTAATCATTCAACTACTGCTAGAAACCTCTTTTTCTTTCACAGAATGGGTCAGGTTGGAAGGGACATCAGAGGGGTCACCTGGTCCAACTTCTCTGCCCAAGCAGGGTCATCCCAGAGCACATGGCATAGGATTGCATCCAGATGGCTCTTGAATTTCTCCAGTGAGGGAGGCTCCACAACCTCTCCAGGCAATCTGCTCCAGTGTGCTGTTGCTTGCACAGTAAAGAAGTTCTTCCTCATATCCAGGTGGAACTTTCTGTGCATCAGTTTCTGCCCATTGCCTCTTGTCCTATTGCTCAGCACTACCAAGAAGAACCTGGGCCCATTCTCTTGGCACCCTCCCTTCAGATATTGACAGACACTGATGAAGTGTACTCTCAGTCCTCTCTTCTTGAGGCTGAAAAGGACCAGCTTCCTCAGCCTTTCCTCATAAGAGATGTTCCAGTCCCCTCATCACCTTTTTTGCCCCCCACAGGACCCACTCTCTATGAGTGGGTCCTCTCTTTAAAGGTCAGTCTGCAGGCTCTTTTGCCACCTATTGCCAGACCCGGGCTTACACCAGAGGTACCTGACTCAACCTCTTCATTCAAGACAACTACACATTAAACCAGTGCTGCTTGATCCATTTCCAGACCACAGTAAAGGCAGTAAAATCATCAACAGGAGGCTCCTTCATAATGAGCAGTATTATTAGATGGTAAAGCTGCTTAGGACAATGCACTTTGCAAACATGAGGGAAGGGAAGGTAGTTTTATGAGCACCGTTTGTTTCCTTTCTGTAGGTGTCTTCGGTCAAACAATCAGCTTTACTTTCTCTTTGTTGTCATCTTCAAGTAGACAGTGCAGTAGGCTAGTGTGAAAGGTTGAGTTTTTATTTGCTGTTTGTATTTGTTTAAAATATCTATTTGAAATAACGCATTGTTTCTACTCAGCTATGAAGGGGGGGAAAAAAGGGGGCGGGGGGGGAGTTAAAAGAACAAACAAACAAACAAAAAAAACCAAACAAGTTCCACAACCTCTTAGCCTCACAGGAATTTGGAAGCTGCTTTTTGGCAAAATTAGTTCTGGCCATATCCTTTTAATGCTAAGCAGAGGCAATGACGCTGGTAAAAGAAGGCAGGTTATGCAAGGCTGAGCAGATATCTTCAGCACAGTGTGTATGGGATAGCAGCTCTCCAGGGTAACAGACAATAGCTTCATTTAAAAAGAAAAAAAAAAATAAAAATAAAAACCCACCCACACACACACACGAGAAAAACTGCGGAAAAAAAATTAATCTGGAATATGTAAAAAAGGATTATGAAAGAAAGCAAACTTTCCTTCTCCGCCAAAAGAAGCAATTTACTATGTGTACATCTTGCCTTGTTACAGTTTATTATGGAGTAGCATAGCTAAAAGAGAAAGAATTCAAATAAGGAGAGGCTGCAAAAAGGCTGGCTCCCACTGTGAGCACAGGGGTGAGGAGAACATGGAATAACACATGAAAAAAAGCAGCTCATTGGAACAAAGTGACTTGTTAAGCCTTCAAAGTCTGTCACCAATGCTCCTCCAAGCAGTGTAACTGATTGCATGGCACATAGTGGGGGTTCAGTGGTGTGTATTTCTGACTTCCCTTTTCTAAAAAGAAATACTATACGGCCAAAATATAACAACCTTCCACTAGTACCTACATGCTGTGAACACCAAAAAGCAAATCAAGTTGCTGAGCGTGATACATGGTAGTATAACAAGGGGTCATGGGATGAAAGCAAGAAAGAGAACATTTTAGGCTGAACATGAGGGGGAAAGACTTTGTTGAACTGTGAAAATGCTACATGTCCATGTTAAAAATTAGCTAGACAAAGCACTAGAAATTACTTTGTATACTACAACTCTGCACTGGCAGAGAGATGAAGCAGAACTAATTGGCCTCTGCAAACCCTAACTTCTTATGATCCTTCATAAAAACCAGTCTACAACAGCTCTTAAATTTAACAAAGGCATGTACTTAGAAGAGAAAATGAAATGGGGAAAGCAGAACATCTCCTTGCAAGCCTATTTCCACTGAGAGCAGCACAGCGTGGGAGGTGCAGTCGTTCAAGCGCATTATGCTCTGACTTAAGTTGAGAGAATCATTTACAGAAAAGAAAAAGGAGTAATAACTTTTTAGCCTTTTTATCATCATGACTTTCTTAGCACACCACAGTTTAGGAAAAAAAAAAAAAAAAAGTCATCTGCACATTTTCTTTGAAAAAAGAAAGAACTCATTTTGCCCACATATTAAAACTCATTTCCCCACCTATACATTAACCCAGGCCCAGTTTCACCAAATCCAAAAGAGGAGCTGACGTCTCTGGAAACACTGCATTCCTAAACATTTCATAAAATTCAACACCTGTGCAGGAGGGAAAGACTCAGGTTAATGTTTCCATGACAATTCAGTCATAATTCACTCTTTCTGACAGCAACTGGCAAACCAGCAGCTGATGCATCCTGGCCAGCAGGTCAGCTGTAACACAGCTAAAGGCAACCCGCACCTCCTACCCAGTGGTACTGATCTGGGACAGCTTAGGAGGATCTTTGGGGAGGAAGAGACCTGCTCATACCCTCAAATCCCAGAACATATAGTGTAAACGTATACATGCTCTTCATATTGACAATGTTTGCTTTACAGATGTTCCCCGTAATAATCAGAGGATGAATTCTTGATTTCCACTGATTGCAATTTGTCACAAATATGGCAGGTAGATGTCATCGGTACGCAATTGGAGGCACACAATACATTAGAAAAAAGGGCCTGAATATCTATAACAGAGGTCATAAATAAAATGAACTAGAACACATGAGATGAAATTCCTTTCCCTGGTCTTGGTATATGCATATGATTTCCTTTAGTAAAAGGACCACTGTGTCCAAACTTAGTGCAAAGGAGCCAATTTTTCCCTTGGTAGTCTTCTTCACTATAGATCTGCTGAATTTGTTTGCATTTTGGTTAATGTTTTGACTCTCTCTCTCTCTCTCTCTCTCTCTATATATATATATANGGGACTATATATATATATATATATATATATATATATATATAAAAATAAAACATGAGGGGTTTCAACTGTGCTGAACTGGCTCCTTTAGGTCCTTATGTGAAGCCATGAAGATGTGCTCCATCTTACATTACCTGAAATTAAATTTTTCGCAATTATCCAAATGAACAAAACTCAGCCTTCCTAATTCTCATAAATACATAGAAGCACCTCCAATAAAGTTTTGAGCAGATATTCTACTCATCTGTTCTTGACAGCAGTATATGCCATGCAATTACTCTACAAAATAAAGCTTCTGATACACTTTGCACATCTATAAATAGTAAAAGAGGTGAAAAAAATAAGAATTATTCCTTAATAACTGCTGTTTGTAGGTGATAAAAAAAGCATACTGTTGAAACCATTCCCCTGAAATCGTAAGCCCAATCCCAGGAAAGCACTAGAGAAAAAGTTGTGCTCCAAGTATCTATCTGCCCATGTTAAATTTAAGAATTGGTTTAAGTGTCTTCCCTAGACCCTGAGCAAGTGAAATATGATTTTTCTATTTAAAATATTAAAAAGATACAGGCTGCCCAAGTGTTTTACATTTCTTTTTCCTTCTTGACTTCTAATTCATTTCTGACATAGTGTTTCCTTTCAGTCTCTTGTCTGTACCATAAATCTACCTGTAATAATTCGGTACAAGTCACACACTCTGCATGAAAATGGATCCTGCACCTTTCCCAGTCACAGGATGTGAGCTACAATGTCCATCATAAGTCATGTACAAAGTACAGTTTCAGTTACTGAAATCTCTGATTCAGGCATTTCATCCCAATGTATCACAGACAGCTGGAATTAATTCAGCTATTTACTCCAGAGTAAATCACGGACTCCATGGAATGTAAGCAGCCTAACATCAGGAGAAAATGAGATCAAAATTAGGCCATCTTATATGAACCTTGCTTTGTAGAAACTTTAATTGTATTTACTGTCTTGGGGTTCACATTATTAACAGAGCTGAGACACCACAAACTGCAGTCACACACGTGCATCATACCAACTGGAAGAAAACATTTGAAATTTGTGTTCAGAAAAAAATACCACCCAGTTCCACTTACTTTTGATTCTGTTTTCTTTTATTATTATTATTATNAAAATTTGCACAGGACTATCCAGTCTGCAAATGTGATCCAAAAATTAGCTGGGGAAAGCAAGAAGGTGCTAACTAGGCACTGGATCAGGCAATAACCCAGCAGTTGACACACGGTCTCCTGGTTTCCTTGGTTCTGCCTGCTTGCACATTGCATCTCTCATCAGACACCTTGACATGCAGGTGTAAACACCTCTACCAGGAATCACAGCTCAAGAACATGAGATAGACATCTCCAGGTGCATAAAAAAAAAAGGCTTAGGGTGACACCCAGGATGAAGTTGGCCCCTAATTTTCTGTAATGGAGATGAATAGAAGCAAAAACTCAAAGAGTAGTTTTTCCAGATGTCGATCGTAAGACCCTTAGCATGTATATGGAATGTTCACCACGTGCTACTGGTACAGGGTTCTTCATATTTTGTGAAGTAGCATAGCAAGCTTAGACAACTCTGAAAATACTGCTGAGCAGATATCAACCTGTCAAAAATCAGTTTTACTTATTTAACATCACAATCCTTTTTCTACATCACTAGGAAGTTCTGGGGAGCACTAAAGCCCAGACATAGAACAATGCCTTCCTTTTCCTCACTCATTATATTTTTAATGATGCCTTTTTTTTTGTTGTTGTTTTGTATTGAGGCTTTTTGGTAGGTTGTTTTTGGTGGTTTGTTTGTTTATTTGTTTTTTCCTACAGCTGTGCTCATCAAATCTGCACAGTGGCAACAATATGAAGAAAAGCTAGAGAAGTAAACCCAAGCTAATTGACAGCATGAGCATGTTTCACATAAGCATTCATTATACACAGTGTACTGCTGAAGCTACTGCACACTGGCCACAGACCCTACAGTTTAGTACCACTGACCTTAATAGCAGGCAGATGAAGAGCAAAACTGACATGTCAAGCATAAAGCTAGAGTAATTTGCACTCTTATGACCAGATCCTGAGCTGGCACACAATGATCATAGCTTCCCCAAGATCAATGGTATGAGGTCAATTTTTTTTCTAGATCAGTTAACAACTTTTAATCTGAGCACTGCCAGGAAAACAGAGAAATCACTCAGCACTTGTTAAACTGCCAAATTAAAACTTCCAAGTTGTAGGTGCTTTCATCTTGATGCCCATGTTTAAATACACATTTCATATTACTGGAGCTGCAAGAAATTAATTTATTTATCACAGTTATGTGGAGACACTTTTCCCCTCTCTGTTACTGACCCAGAGGGAGTCTACTGAAACTTCCCAGTAGAATCTGCATGCAAGATTGAAATAAACTCATATATTCAATGCCCATATATTCAAAGTCACAAAAAATAGTATGTCCATTTCTGAGTGAAGACATGGTGAAAATCATTTCCTTTTCCTCATGGAATTTCTGGAAAGAAAATTGGAATACCTTGTACCACCCAGAGTACCCCTGTCTTCCCTTCAGTAGACAGGCTGTGCAATGGAAAGCTACTTGACATGTAAGGCAACTAAAGCAGTGAAAGCACATCAACAAGATGGGTGTCTGCTTCCTCTTCACCTTGAGGTAGGAGCTGAGGAACACATGACAAGTAGGACTTCTCCATTCACCTAAACATTCCCCCCATCACTGTGAGCTGCTCCATACTCCCCTGTCTTTCTACATGTGTTCCAGTCTGTCTTTCAGCATCTCTTGGTAGTTCCATGCCAAGCCCCTGGATTTCTGTGGCACAGCAGTGCTCCAGCACACCGCTCTGCCCGCCACCTCCTCTTTTACATTACTACAGGTGATCTCACCCATTCAAAGGGACTCAGCCATCACATAGCAACAAGTCACCTGTCCATAGGTCACCTGTCACTCAGCTTCCTTTTATCAGCACTTGCTAAATAACTAAAGATGTGTATATCATATATATATATATATATCATATGCATATGTTGTGCTAAAAAAATAATTATAAAAAGGGG
>VWZN01022516.1:156756-170308 GCA_013396955.1 Regulus satrapa
GCATGGCCCATTTTTCAGCTTTGATCAAAAAACTACCACAAACATTGCCAAGGCCTCATTCTCCCACCGTTGTGCCCCCTCCAAGAAATAAAGAAAATTTAAAAAAATAAATTAAAAAAAGAAGTGGGATAAAAAAATCAAGGAAACAAACTGCATCCTTATGGAATCCCTTAGTGAATGCTAAAAATAGAACTGCAAAGAAAAGGCCAACTAGAGCAGTCAAGAGGTATGTTTCTTCAAATAACATTACATTCCCTGCACAAGGACTCCTTCTCCCACCTGCTACAGCCTGCATAAATATGCACACCCTTATCTGACTGCAAATTGTATCATCACCTCCCATCAGGTGTTTCGCAATAGCAAGCTCTGGCACAGAAAGGGAAGGAAGATGCTCAGAAGCTCCAAACTGGTCTCCAATCCCTCATCAGCATCACTTGTTTCCCTGAATGCTCAACAAGGTAAAAATTGAGGGTTTGTAATTGCGCAAGCCCCTCCTGCTTCCACCCCAATCCCTCAGCCCTTTCTCCTGCAGTCTCCCAGAAGGAAATGTAATTCTGAGCATCACAGCAGCCCTGCCGGCTGCTGGGAGCAGCCAGGTCAGCATTCACGTGTGCTACAACACACGTCTCCGCACCGTCCTCACGTAATTATCTCTCTCGTGAAAGATTTGTTGGACTTTTGCCCACAGGCAAAAATAATAAGAATATGGTAAACTTTTTCCAGCTTCCCCTACTGGCCTATCTGTAGAGTAGGAATTAAATATTAATGTGCTTTAAAACACCTAACTGGCTGATATTTCTCAGTTTTGCACAGAGGTGAGACCAAATTGCAAGTTTATTTATGCTGCCTCCCATTCTTAAGCAGAAAATACATGTGAAAAATGCATTTTCAGCCCTGTTGCGCAGGCTTACAGGAAGAGAAGGACAACCATGTGATTTCAGCATCCTTGTTCACCTGGGGGCATGCTGTCATCTCGAACATGTCCCAGCAGTGTTGGTCTCCTCTGGAGAGCCCCAAGGCCAGCACAGTGCTCAGCCCATGGACACTGCTCCTGCCTTCCTGAGGTGGCTCTCCAGGAACCCCACACAAGCCATGGGTCTGGCTGTTAATGCAGGTTTTTCACTGTGCTTAAGGCCCCAGTTATGCCAGAGCACAAACCACATTAAGAAGAGAAGAGGCAGAAGCAGTTGTTCTTGCAGAGGTCCCAGCACTGGCCTCTCAGCTGCAACAGGGAGGCTTTCCCACAATGCCAGGATAGTGCTCCTGGAAGAATGATGCTGAGGAAGTGACTGTGGCAGGGGCCTGGGCAATGCATAGGGACAGGACAACATGACCATACAAGTGCAGTTGATGCCACACACAGCAGCACTGAACCTGCTGCCACAGCTAAGTAGAGCCACACCGCCCTGGGGGACAGCCCTGGAAGGCCCAGCCTCTCCTCAAACAAGAATTCATAAGGTAAAACCTGCAGCAAGGCTGACAGCCGTGCTGATGTCCAGGTATTTTCAAGCGCACCACTCGGACCATGCCATTATCCCCTCCCACAGCCTGTGTGTGCTCTTGCGACTAAAACCGGGAGCACAGCCTGGGGGCTCCAAGGGTGGACTGCACACGGTTGTAAAATGTGCTTATTAGGAGAAAACAAATTGTGATAGAAAAATAATTGTGTTCCGTGCCTTCTGATGGTTTAAGGAGCCCATCAGTACAGGGCAGTATTTGTTTCATCACTTTACAGCAGAAACAGATTTTTCAGTGCAATGTTTGTATGGAGAGGAGAAAAAAAAAAAAAGAAAAGAAAAAAAAAGCTTGGTTGTTTCATTGATTTTACTGTATTTTAATGACATCCTTACCATGCAAAGTCCAATTGACTGGTAGAAATACGCCTGATGAGAACAGAGGTAGCAAGAGGGAATAAACCCACATATGCCTCTCAAGCTGTTCCTGCTGTACTTTTCAGTTGGATCTACAGAGCTGCACAAAGTTGTGAAACATGCCGGCTAAGCTATTATTTATTTAGTTCTGTGATAAAGGATACAAACCTGCAGGCACACATTTGTGCAATTGTATGTGCATGACCAGGGATGCTCTACACTTTTCACACACAGACAATTCACAGAGCATCCTTGTCAGACAATTTAATATTTATTTTTTTTTCAGCAAATGTCAATGAAACAGCCATTTTCTCTGCAGGGCTGGGAAATACATTTTTCTGTCTTCCATAAAGATTTAGTCTGTTTCATGAGAATTTTAGAAGTAAGGATTCTGACATGCTCATATTTTCTAGCCAGAAGATAGTGAACTTAAGTGGAACACAACATTCCAGATTTTGTCCTGTCCTGAATCTGGACTGATTCCACTAGCTCCAGACACACTTTCATTTCTTATTAAAAACAAAACAAAACAAACAAACAAAATCCTCCAACAACCTATCCCACAGTCTTCAGACATTTTTAACAATCCTAAACATGGGAATTTTTTTAAAATTAATTTTAAAAAATCAAAAACATGACAAGTACTGTTGACAGAATGCAACGCTGAAAACACTCTGCTTATGAATCAAGCTAAGGTGGTTCCTGCCACCCCCTTTAGTTTCGGGGTTGAGTCTATATCTAATAACTCCTCTTGGCAAACCTGGCACACTTGCAATACCACAAGGGAGGGAAAAGAGGATGTGGATAGTAGAGGGGTGAAGAAACTGTTTCCCAGAATTTGTGTGGCCAGCACACTTATTAAATCATGTGCAAGTGAAGGTTTGTCAATACCGGGCCCTAGAGTATTTCCCTGCTCATTTCTGAGGGTGGCTTAATTTGCACAACAGAATCCTCTGCAGGGTTCCTTTGTGCACTGGCCTGCGCAGAACCATCACAAAGGAAATGTCTCCATAAGCAGAGCCCAGAGAATCCAGCATCATTGCCCACACAACATCACAGTGAGGAGGAAATTACTCAACTTGACTAGTTTCTGGTGTAATCATTTTGAAAGTGGCTTTTGTAGTGACTACTGCAGCACTTCCAATGCCAATTATTTTAAGTAATTACAAGTCACTCATTCAAGGAAAAGATTTAGGAGAAACAAGAGTAGATTCCCCCCACTGGTAAATTTAAGCGATTTGTCACCAGAATTAGAACTCTATTTCGTGCAATTCAAAGTTCCTAAATTCAGAAGATGCCAACACCTTGCAAGTCATGGGGAAAAAAAAATTTAAATCAAACAATGCACTAAATGTCCTAGGACACAATAAAAATCTAGAAAGGTGGCAATACCTCCCTGAGAAATTTGCTGGAGAAGCAGGGACATTAGAAGTACCAAATCTGGTACATAAATGTAACAGAACATAAACAGAAGAAATAAACATAAACAGAACATAAACAGAAGAAAAATAAAAGCAAAATTAACAGTCTTCCTAAAGGAAGACACAGTCCATGATCACCACCTGAAACAATGCTTGCTGAGTGGCTGATAACCCTGCAACCCTGCATGGTGATGTCCCTCTGAGAAAAAAATAGGTGTTTCTGCAGACGGCCAAGGCAGCCAGGACAGGCTCCCAGCTCATGCCTGTACCCTTCCAACAGATCAGGAGCACCAGCAGGCGGGTCCGTGACAGCCCCTTCCATGACAGGCCTTGGCTCCTCCGCCGCGGCACACGCTGGACCAGCAGAACTGGTTCTACACGCCCTGGGAAAAAATGACAGCTTCTCCTTGCACCCCATCGTAAAAGGTGGAAGAGGCTTCCATGCGTGCCCAAACCTGCCTCTTTCAAAATGTCTGCACACCCAGCATGGCAGGGCAGGAGCTTCGAGGAGCTCTCCTGGCTGCCCCGTGGCTCAGCTTGGCACGCAGCCCCTGCCAGGTCATGGTCCTGTACCCAACCCAGTGGCCTCCTCCTTGTGCCTGCCCTGCCTTTAGTGCTGCTTCTCCCTCCAGCCCTCTCACCCTCCTCCTCTTGCAGCATTGGCCTCACTCTGCAAACGGGAGCAAAGGGTCCAAAGCATGGCAAGGGGCCAGCCCTGTATTGCCCTGAGGTAAAAGGAGCCAACTGTTTTTTCCTGGAACACGATCCAAATTTCACACTTTTTTTCCCCACAAATGTGGGAAACAAGCAGCAGCCCTTTGTACAAAAGGGTATTTTCACACATGCAGATAAGGCATGTTAATGCACACAGCATTGCTCTCCCATGTCCTCCCTAAACCTGAACCTTAATCACCTTTGAGAGCCCAATTAAGGGAAAAACAAACAAACAATCAAACAAAAAAAACCCCAACCAAAAAAAAAAAAAAAAAAAAACAACCCAACAAANAAGTGAAAAAAAAAAAAAAAAAAAAACAACCCAACCAAACATTAACCTGGGTCTTAAATTGCAGAAAACACCATTCCAACACATTCTGCCCTATACCAAGGCTACCCAAGGGTTACCTCATGAAACTCCCTTTAGGCCTCCACAAACCACAGTAGCTGGACTTACACAAGCACCAGACCAAGACCAAGTGTGCTGGCTGCAATATCTCTATTGGCATCGCTGAAACAGGGCACAGGCAGTAAAGTCCCTGTGCAGACCAGCAGCCTGGTCAGTTGCCTCTCTTCCCACCTCACTTTTCAAGTCCAGGCAGGACAGGGGAAGGGGGGGAAATTAAAAAAAAAAAAAAAAAAAAAAAAAAATTCTTTCCTCTGCTTTGCCAGATTTCACCTTCATTCACAGTGATGCAGTGGACCACCACCTGGGTCTTTTGCAAGCACATAAAGCTAAAAGCCTGCTTTGGGCTGGGAAGCACACAAGAAAGGGAAAATGCATTCATATATACATGGTAAGGATGACTAGACAAAGATATAACATTGCTTCACCAAGTGGAAAAAGAAAATAAAAATAAAACAAAGCACCCATGCTGGTAAGCCACCCCAAGCTGAACAAACAAACCTCATGGCTGAGTTAACCTTTCCAGAAGTACTGGTCTCAAGTCGGAACTTTACTTGAAAGATTTTCTTAAAAACTAAAGACAAACAAATGGTATAAGTCAGAGAGAAGCAAACCTTGAAAGCCACAAGGTTTGGGGCCTTAGGCTATTTCTCAATAAACCTCAAAAGTTCCAGGCATTTTGCCAGCACAAAAATCTACCTTCTGGTGCATCTTCATTTAACTTTGCTTACATCTAACCTTATACTTTTACAGTCCTTTGGCTGCTATAGTAGCTTATTTAAACATCAGGGGAAAGCCTCCTCCCTAACTCTTCATAGCCATGTTCCCATGAGATTCTTTTCTCTCCAGTTATCAATGTCAATGGGGAAAAAAAAAAAAATCAGATAATTTTTACACTTCATAGAGAATTTGTTTTTATAAGTCTTCTAAACTCAAAATAAACAGGAGTGGAAACAATAGCTTCCTGCAAGGGTAGTGGGTGCTTTGAGATTTTTAAATGAAAATAGAAAACTGTAACTACAAGGAGAAAAAAAATCCCAAATAACAACATGTACATGGATTTGCCTATTCCTGCCCTGAACATACAGCATGTGAGCCTGTATAATCTCCTGATCAGAAACATCAGCAAGACCAGACTGCTGAGGGATTTACATAGATGTGGTCACAGTATGAGGGATAAGAAAAATATCTATGGCTAATTAATATCAGAACGGTAAAAGAGCAGGAAGTGAGAAGGCACCCAAAGCAGTAGTTCTCTCCAACTGAGCAAACTGAGTTGAGCAACTGACCAAGCTTCACCAGAGGTGAAGAGGAAATCTACACCAAGCAATGGCAGGACTCTGACAATAAAAGTCCATTTTGTGTAAAATTTCCACAGAGATTTCCAGTAATTACTTGGGAAGCAGATATGTCTACACTGGGCAAAACTTCTCAATTTAAAAAATTCAGCACAAAATTTTTCACAGAAAAGTCGCTCTTCAGAGGTGCCCTTTTTTTTTTTTTTTTAATTTGGGGCTTACTACATAGGTTTGTTTTTTTTTAATGTAGAGACTAAAGTCTTTGCTTTCCTTCTAAATCAAATCAATAGTTTTAAGTTCTATAATATATTGAAGTTATCTCTCTGAAGAAAAAGCAAATGAGGAGTGACATTCAAATGAATGAAAAGCAGTTCAGTACAAACATCCGGCAAAGTCCACCCTACCTCAGGAAAAGTCTATTCATGGCTTACATGAGTTGAAATCAAGAAGAGGCAAATGGGAAACCAATTGTGATCAAATGGACCACTAAAAATTACTTAAGTGAGTAAATTCTTGGAAGATAGTATTGAAAGTATTAGGCCAAAGGTGAATAAGTAAGATGAGAAAAGCAGAAGGATGGGTAGTTCAGGAGTTAGAAGCTCTCTAAGAGCAAACAAAGGCAAAAACAATTGCAGCCCCAGGGTCCATCTTAAAGTTGATGGGATTGAGGTGATATAATTAATTTACATTGATGCATTTTCTACAGTTTGTGGAAGAGATGGGAACTGCAGAATATATGTAGGACTCTTACAGGAAATATTTGTGTTTATGATTTATGATAAAGGGCTGTGCCACCACTCTGTAAAGACATATGTATAGCCAGCACAAGAAGAGTCACTACATATTTAGCAAGCCTGGAGTATATTCAGAACAATTAGAATTTCCAGACCGTTGGAATACTGAGAAGCTAAAGATTAAAAGAGAGCAATCAGGATTTTCCAAGCTGATTAGACATTCAAAAATGTCAGATGCCTCTTTCAAGGCACCTAAGCAGGTAAGGCATGTAATCCTCACTGAAGTCAACAGAGCAAGGTGCCTGGCCCCAAGGCAGCTTAGTTAAGTTCTCAGGCACCTACTCCAGTCAGAAAGACCTACATCACCCTGCAGATCTGGCTCCAGGTGTGGCAGATTGGAAATAGAGGACACTCTCTTATGTGTCTACCTTCAGCTAAGAGCACTTGGCAAAAAAGGTCTGACAGGTCTGATGCATAGAGACCACAGACCAAAAACAAACAACTGTAGGAGATCCCAAGACGGATTGAGGCTTTTTCTTCCCAGGACAAAAAGGCTTCTACAGGGCTGAAGGGGACCACAAGCCCCTTCCTCCATGTGCAGCCTCATCCCAGGTCGCTGGGATCCAGGCAGCAGACCCGGCAGAGGCACCACCCTTACTCACTGCCTGCCTTTTACCATCGCTCACATAATTGCCCTGCAAGAGGTGCCAGATTGCAGATAATGGCTCCTCTGAATTCAGGTGGCATACGTGCAGTCCAACGAGCCAGGTTTCTCTGGAGCTGTTGGGGCCTGAATTTTTGGGAAGGTTACGTAAGTACACGCTCAAGGAGCACCTACGCAGCACAGGAGCTGGCCAACCCCTTCCTCCTCCCTCTGCCTGCTGCAACATATCAGGCCCACCTGTGGCCTGGAGAGCACCTTCCCAGTCTTTACACAAAGCTTGCCTCGATTTGCACGCTGCTTTAAGCCTTGCATGGAACTGTAGAGGAAATAAAATAAAGTAGCGAGTACATTTGTAGTGAGTGCTGCAGAGAGACCAAACCATAGGTAGCACTAACAGTCTATGTGTAAATATTCTCCTTTGAAGCCTATTAGTCCAGCTGGGATAATCTTTATATTAAATATGTATAGCATATAGATAGACCCTTTAATATTGATCTTTATTTTCACACTGTTTTCCTGTCTTCTATACATCAGTCTACAGTCCAACCTGTAACAGCAGTGAGTATCTCCAGAATCCTGCTCTTCTTTCCCCTGTTTTCCACAGTGATTTCTGTGCTGCCTTAAATGCAGCAGTTCAGAAGTTCTGCTGCTAAGGTCTAACCATGGTGCCTTAGACAAGGTCTGAACAAATTCCAGAGTAATAAATAACCAAAACTAGATGAAACAGCTGTATCCCCCTCATTTTTCCTGTGTAATAATGCAGTTTGAATCACAGCCCAATTCTGAGGTAGAGAAAAGCTGATCCAATTCAACCGACTGGCAAGATAGCAAAGCATATGGTGTATATCAAGTGATTAATTTTCAACATTAATTTTTAAGCATTAATTTCAGGTACTTTGGAAGGAAGAAGCAAGTAACTGCCAAGTTCAGTTCATTCTGGTTTTTAATAACGAACGTTTTTTTTCTTAAATTGTTTCTCATGGAGTAAGTAAACCACTTTGTAATCTCAATTTTAAAAAATGTATTCACATCTAAAATTTGGTTAGAAACTACACAAACTGGAAAGCTCCCAAGTAAGGGATTTAAACTGAAGTAGAACCAACACCTAAACAATAAAATGACAGCAATACAGAAGTTGCAGAGATAAAGTTGAAATTCTAAACATATCTAAACAACAGTTATTGCTTCTAAGCCCCAGACATAATTCCTCACAGCAAGAGGGAAAAAGGCAAGATGAAAAATAACAAAATGCAACTTGTCAAATGCAAAATAAAAACTTCCCCTAGCTGCTGTTTCTGTATGCTGGGAGCATAAAAATAATATATGAACAGGGAATGTGACAACCAAAGATGGCCTCAATTATTGTTAGAGCTAAGAAAACATTTACTTCTGTGCTTTGTTTAGAAGCGCTGCTGTGTTTACAACGTGTGTCGATGCAAAAGCCAAAAGCCAGCCAAAGTGTATCAGTGTTTTCTTAAAGAATCTAATTAATTTGTTTTTTATACCAGTCCATTACATGAAGTCGATTCAATCCAGTTTTGCTCCAGTCTCCCAAAAATACAACAATTCTATTTTTTAAAAAAGTCTAATTAAAAAAAAAAAAAAAAAAAATCATACCAGGCCAAGTTACACTGTGATTGGTAACTCTACCGGTAAATTCCAGTGTAATGGTTTTAATGTGCCATAAGCAGGGAAAAATGCGATGTATTAAATGGGATGGCATGTCTCAGAGTATGATGCAGTGTCAGGCAACTAGGTATCCCATGCATGCATTTTGTTTCATTTCACTACAGAAAAACAACTGCATGTACAAGATGGATCTTTTCCAGCTTGGCCACCACCATTCTGGTGAATACAGCAAAATGGATCTTCTTCCCACCTCGCTGACATTTAGAGAGCTATTCTGTTGTATTCAAGATATTTCTTCAAGAGATATGCAGCTCACTGAGGTCTTCCTTGGAATTTCAGACTAAGATCCATTTTGAACACACCTTCAAAATAAATTTATTTGCTGCCTTTTGCTTGACAAATCACTACATGAAAATTGGTTACACAGAGTCTGAATGTCTCTTGTTTCTGCTGTTGGAATCCAGAAGATGATACTTTGAGGAGGACTTTGTGACCAAGCAGTTAACCTATAAGCAGTTTTGTGGGCTAATATTTAGTAAGTTAACATTCATCACTACCTAAAATTACTCCTGGAAAAAAAAAAAATCATTTTCTTTAGAGGTTTTGTGAATAAAACTGCATTATATTATTAAAAAGAGTTATCAGAGAACCAGAAGTTATTCTGGTAGTAAAAGTTACTCAAATGTCTCAGGTTGCCAGAAACATACCCTAGTGCTTGAGAGAAGCAATCAATAGTGCTGCTTTACCAGTCAGACTACATCTGAGTCCCTTCTTTCAAGATATTATCAGACACGACACAAGGGCATCAGAAAATTAAAATCCTTTTGCAGGAGATAAGCAAACGAGCTGAATTTCAGTGGCCTGCCAGGTCACTGATCTTGAACTGCGTTCACTTTCTTGTCCACAATTACAATATTGTAAACCAACCTCCATTTCAGGACTTTCAGGTGACTACCACTTCATTCATTAAATAATTACAGTTAATAACCAACCACTTTGGGAGTCCAAATAGCACCACGTATCTCCAGGAGTCCCAGGGTTTGTGACATGACATGTAAACCCTACATCTCTATTAAACTGCTGCCACACTTCAACAAGCGATCAAAGCAAAGGATGTCTCAACCAGCAGATGTTACATAAAATACCAGCAGATCCCAAATGGCATCACAGGGGAGGCCCAAGCAGTACTACTACTACTACTCACTACTTCAGTTTTACAACTCTTCCTAAGAGACAAACCTGCTTCAGGAAAGTGAACTGTGTTGCACATAGTAAATTTACTGCCCTTTAAACACCCATTTCCAAATTAATTGTCTGGTGCTAAATGTCACTCAAGCTCTGCTGACATTCTTTATCCACCCAAGCCATAGCTGAGGTTTATAAAGCTAACAGAATAATTTGATTGACTTCCTGCCTATTAATTCAGGGGGCTATACATTATTCAAATTACTTGAAGAGATGAAAGCATTTACTTGATTCTAAACTTCACTCCCATTGCTCTGATGAGACAAGTTCCCTCCATATAACATTTTAACTTCATTTTCTGTTGCTGCTGAAAGATACTTCCAGAGTTACTGCACTATTATGAATTCACGGAAAACTCAGACCTTGCAGGTTTGGGGTTTTTTGAAGTTGTTTTTTTTTTTTTTTTTTTCACTCTGAAGCTCAATAAATGCTGAGCTTCACTTTAGTTCAATTATTTTTAGACATTTCAAAACTTCTGATTTTATGTCCCCCTCCTAGCAGAGCAATAAATGTCCATTAGTCTCCCCTACTGAATGTTTTGTGAGTGCTCCTTACATGAAATCATATCAGACAATTTTACCTTGGCTTATAAAAAAATGTTGACACCTATATATTATTTACATTTATTATGATTATTATTCATTCTAGGACAAATAGCAGGCTTCAAGCCTTTCCTGCTGGAAGGCAGCTCCACACATACACACAGCTGTCCCAGGCACCTGAGCATGCAAAGTGCTCAAATACAAATAAAACTAAACTGCATTTCATGGAGCCCATTGCGTTCCTCCACACAGGATTCAAAGGCAGGGGAGGAGGTGCCAGTTTTTAGAAGAGATGGGGAAATACTGAGAACAGATGATTGCAGGGCTCAGCCAACACAAGTACCTTCAACACAAGCACCTTTAGACTTGGAGGGCAACAATTTTGAAAGCTTCCAAAACACCTCGATAATAAGATTTGTTATTAAACATTCTGAAATATTGAGTATTTAAATAATAGCCCTTTGGCACTTCAGCTCACTTGTGAATTACTTGGGGATGAAGACACATCAGTATTATTAGTAGAGCACTGTGCTCTTCAGCACTTTCAGACAGATTCAATCCCTTGGTCTCTGTCACTGCAGTATCTAGAGGAAATTACAGTCCAGAACAGAGTTTTGAAACTAGACAAGTCTCTGACCATCATGATCAACAGGCTGCTACAAGGTACGATTAGCTTTGTTTCTCTAGGCCTAGGAATCAAAATCAACTTCACTTAACTGAGTGTAGTCTCACTGATAGATAATTGAGCAAGTGAGTCCTTTGCCTGGAGAACCAAGTGGTTAGCTTGCGCACATCAAGAGACTGATTTAAAATCAGTTAAAACTCTGACATGGGGCAATTTTCTCTCAAGGGATTTCAGACCTGCAACGGCCAGTGACAGGGATCCCACAGAACAAAGACCAGAATGTAGGGTGGTGGGGTCTGCAACAGGCACACATCAAGGGATGCACACGGCATTTTGAGCAGTTCATGTGTTAAATTGCAAGTTTTTAAGCATCAGTGGCTAAGGGGACACAAACAAGATATTCTTAAAACAGACCACCCCTTAGTACAGATGACTTTATGTAAGAATAAAGGATGCAGTTTTCTAAAGCTTAGAGACACTCATGTCCACTTTAATTAAAATGATTCTTTTAATTAAAAAACACTGTGCTAATAATTAGTTAATAACCAGTTTGCCATTAAAAGCCACACACTTGAAGATATTTGCAGTTCAAAAAGGAACATCATGGTATTTCTACAATTTCATTTCCTTTACCAGTGACATCTAGCAAACAAAGCCTAACTTATGTGGGACAAAATACACCAAAACACAAAATCCTCCGGATGAGAGCTATAATACAGAGACAAATAAAAGGAGATGCTAATACACCCTGGAGCATAATCAAAGGGGGAAAAAAAAATAAAAGAAAAAAAAAAGAAAAAAGATAACATGAAAAGTAACACTGAGTGATAGAAGGATGAGCAAGGCTGAGAAATGCAGCAGACAGGAAAATCATACATAAAGCACAGTCAGGGAGGGAGGAGACCTGTTTAGAACCTGTAACATGGAAATTCTTTAGTAGTCTTGTGAAGAAACTTCTTCAGCCTTAATGTCCCAGCACAGTACTACTACACACCTGATCTCCTCAGACCTGAAGCTGCCCCATGAGAGGTGGTATCAGCTAAAATGCCAGACTCCACAAGTAACTCATACCAGCATGCTGAGCATCATTTGTGTTAAGCTACAAAAATTCTGTAACCAAACTTCATCTAAAGAAATTACTGCTTTTCTTAGCTGCTGCCATCATACCTATCAGCTTATCTAGCAACTTCTGGGTAATATTATACTGAAAAATATGTTTCATTCCAGTGTCTAGCCAATGACAGATTTTAGATCATGCTACTTAAAATTTAAAAAAAAAATAGGAAAAAATGCTTAAAAGTAAGTGGTTAGAATAACTCTACAGTCTTTGAGGCAGTCAGAAGTGGTCAAGCTGGTCATATTTAATTTTTTACAGATATGTGTTTCCATACAAGAGGATAATCTGGGGCATGCCTACACATGTATCCTTTTAAAATGCGGTGGATGGCACAGAAGAACCAAAATTAGCAAGACCACGTTAGCTCTTCCTCACTTCTTTTGTGCACTAAATAACACCTTCCAAAATATTTCCTTTTAGCACCTTCACTAGGCAAATTGCAGGTTGCATCATGCCTTGTCTGGAATAGCACAGGTAAAGCTCAGCCTAACATTCTATTTAGTAGAGAAACTGGCTGCAGCTTCTAGAGGAAAAGAAGCCTCTACATTTCCTGGCAGGATTTCCCTATCCAAAAAGCTGTTTCACCACATCCTTGCATGTGTCTGTTATGACTGAATCCCTCTTGCCACAAGAAAGATGGAAAGAAATCAGAAGAGAGAGACTAAATATGAGGAAGCTTCCCAGCCACCTGCGTTTCTCTTCTGTCCCTCATGTAACTGCTGGCTTTATGCAAGTGCTACTTCCAGTTAGATTGGATTATTTCCCTTCCCCCAATGCTCCCTTGGTTTGGCTAGCAGACTAAAAATCCAGCATTAACACAGCTTTAGTCATTAATCAAGGTAACCTTTTTTTTTGCTTTCCAAAGTTTCTCATGTTCTTATCTTTGCATAATTGAACGTTTGCATTTCAGAAGAGCATCACCTGAGGGAGGGGGCAGATTTTGAAAGGTTTGGGGTTTTATTTCCCCCCTTATGTTTCAAGTTTTAAAAGAACGAGGAGGGGGGAAAAAAGAAAAACTTTGAAAAGGGATGAAGTTAAATTACCAAAGCCTTAGGGCAGAGTAACTTAAAGACTGATAATGGGTAAGAGTTTCTCCCATTCACCACAGAAACTAACTTTGCACATGACAGGAAATCAACAAGCAATAGAGTCATAACATTTTGTTCTCATGGAGAAGTGTCTTATCAAAAGACACCAAACTGCCTCCTAAGGTTTGGGTTTTTTGGTGTTTTGTGGGGTTTTTTTTTTTTTTTTTTTTGGGGGGGGGGGGTTTTTTTTTTGTGTGT
>VWZN01022516.1:170391-219080 GCA_013396955.1 Regulus satrapa
GTATTCTTTTTTGGTGGGTTTTTTTTTTTGTTTTTTTTTTTTTTTTTGTTTGTTTTTTTTTTAATAGCTGCCTTTCTAAGGCAGAGACAACTGTCGATTTTCTGAAAACCTGTGCAGGAAAATGCCACCATCTCATCAGATCTGGCCATTTCTATAAGTTACAAGTCTGTGCAAACTCTAACCAGTTACAGTCATGGTCTTAGCAGAGCCCTCTTTTCTGGGGCAGGATGCTCCAGGTGTTTTGGGCTGCCAGAGCCTCAGGGAACTTTAATCTGCCAGGTTTTACATTAACTGGGGATTATTTTAAAATCCAAAGGCTCCTAAAGTCCCCAAAGCAGTGCAGTAACACCCTGCATGCCCCTAAAGCCAGGAACAACACTGAGCTTTTGCAGTGCCCAAATTATGACCAGAATAAAGCAGTACAAGCAGCCCAGTGAGCCAATTACCTTGTCTGTATATTTTGCACAAGTGTCACAAGCACACCGTTTCTGAAAAAAATTTGCTGCTTAAGGCGGCACTTGTTTCTTCCCAGAGGAGAATCGTTCTTGATATAATATTAGTTTCTTCTATAAAAACACTTTTATGCTCCATCTTTACATGAACCAATAAGAAATTATTTTTTCTTATAGAAGGAAGAGGAATTCGAGTAGGATACTTAGGAAAGCAGGGGACAAATCCTACAACAGTTGTCTAATGGTCCCACATTATCACTGTCCTGAAAAAAAGTCATAAAATCAAAAATCCTGCTTCCTAACACTAGTGACATAAAGCCAATCTCAATGATGCACCTAATTTTTCACAGTATATTTGTTATTTTGGGCTTGATTTTCATGGAGAAAGGTAATGCCTTTCCTGCTGGTGTTATTGGTGGTTGAAACACAATTTAGTGCAAACATCTACAGAATCAAGAAAACAATTCACCTGTAAAAACCCGACTGCTAGGACCTTGAGAGTGTCAGAGGCAAAGAGAATCAAACCTACCTAGTAAGAAAAGGAACTCACTTCCCCCCCCCCTCCCCCCCAAAGGTGCAGAATATTATAAAAGCATTACGACAACACTTTAATCCCACCAGTTAATTTGAGGCAGCCCAGAATAGAGATTGTGTCCATGAGATTTTGTCCCCAGTACTACTAATGTTTCCCTTGAATTGGAAGGAGAGATTTCTCTCAACAAAAACAAGTGCAGAAGCACACTATGGCAGCAAGACGAGCATTTTACAGCTCAGACATACAATGACTAAATCCATCTTTGTCCAGACAACTCTCTGGACAGTACCCCACCATGGATACTGAAACTCCAGATCAATCCTAACACAAACCCTTCTTAATGCACAAATCCGTGGGTGTCCCAACCCCACAAGTCAGAGGGCTAGGATGTAGCTTATATCCACTGAGGTTAACTAAGCAACACTCCAGACCCAAAAAATATAAACAAGCAAATTTTTGTTTGTAAACAATAAACAAACATACCAAACTGTCTCTCTACTGACCCAGTCAGAAATCAGTCCAATTTAAATCCTGAAACTCTGGCATTGCCTATGCCAGCACCTTCTAAAAGGAAACCAAGAAGAGAGATCATTTTCTTTCTGATCCACAAAACTTTACTCACAACTTTCTTGCTGTGTTTTGCAATTTCTGCAGAGCTACTTACTGAGGCTTTTTTCTAAGCACACCTTGTTTCAGAAAGTTTAAGAAATGGGGAAAAGGACAAAGACTGAACTGGCTTGCACTTGTTTTGAAGACAGATACAAAAAAAACCAACACACAAACACACAAAAATTTTCAGAACATCCCAAGCACCATTAGTGCCTCCATTTCCTCTAAAGCTTACAAGAACTGCTTCAATTTCATTCTACATCTTGCAACACTTGGGCTATGCTTTTATTCAGAAATAAAATTTACTGAGCATTGGAAGATTAGGAAAAAGCAAGATGTGCTTAACACTTGCTGCACTTTATTGAAAATGTAGAACAAGCAAGGTTTAGCTTAGCTCTAAAACTAATAAATACTTTAGCTGTGTTATGGGTAGTGTTCAGTGGCTTGCATGACTAATTAAACAATCTTGAGTTTGCTTTGAAGGCTAAGCCATCCTTAATGGCTTTAAATTACATTCTATCAAGCTAAGCTCAGAATTAAAATCCTCATCTATAATAAGGAACTCCACTGTGTATAAATGCTAGTGGAGAGCTGTATTGGAAAGTTTAATAATCTGGATGGTTTCCGGCCCTCACAGCAAAAGGAGAAATCCTGTCATTCTCATAGCATTGGGAGGTGAAGTTTCTCAGGGAAGGTACAGGAAAAGGAGAAGAGAGAGGGAGAGAGGGAGGGAGGGAGAGAGGGAAAGTGGAGTTTTGCATAACATGGTAATTCAAGGAAGATATGAAGATGTAAGTGGGGGTGAGGGAAAAAAGCAGCTGGTCAGGGTAGAAAGCTGTGAGAAAGGATGTCATGGTCATTCTTGTTATGTGGTCCTATCTATTGCCAGCACCGGTGAGACCCAACTCTAATCCATTGCTACCCAGCAGGGGAATTAGTCACCAGCACATCCTACATTCACTTCCATAAACTAATTATTTGAGATCACAGACGTATCTCTGTCTGTAAGACTCAGGTGTTCATTCTCTCCAAGCAAGCTCACCAACAGCAGTATTTTTCCATCTACAAACACACAAGAGTCACCTCTAGGCACACAGGGAGCCACTACCCAGGTTGCAGAGGACGGTCAGGCACAGACACACCACACGGAGCAAGGACAGCATTTTGCTGTGAAGGTTTTGTGCCACAATCACTGACTATGCCTACAACTCCTCTTTGTGGGACGGGGAGAAAAAAGTTGTGTGCAGTAAAAACACATCCTGCAGCTTGGTCTGATCAGAGCCAGGAGCAAATGCCCCTCACATCAGCTCTCCACCGTGCCACTTCTCCAGGATGAAACACACAACCAACACTTGCTGCAAACAAGTACGCTGAGGAATTTTTTTCTGAGCAAGACAGTTTTCATCCCCAAGCCATCTGAAGTCTGTGGACTTCAGTCTAAAAGTGCAAACGTTTTCAGAAGTGAATGGTTTTTCCCATTCAAATACTCAGCCCACCTTTTTCATTCATCCAGCAGGCCTGGGGCCAAGCCTGCCTTAAGAGAGGCATAACCCACCACTCATCGTTTTGGCTGCTGCCTGCAGCACATGTGGTGCGCTCAGTCCTTTTGAGTCACTGCCCATTAAACAATTGTTCCTCCTCCTCTTTCATTAAAACCATCCTTAAAATCCTGCCCAGCATCTCCCTGTAGTTGATTTTTCTGTGGTGTCTGTATGCATGGAGGGGGAATCTTTTTTCCATTATTACTTTCCCCACTGATCTGGTGGTTGAGAAATACCATGTTTTCAATGTTTGCCTTTACTTTTAGCTCTCCCACAAACAAAAATGTGAAGCCATCCGTGCCTTATCTGGCACGGCTCTTCCTTGTTTTCTTTCCCCACTTAACGGACTCATTCATGTGTAGGAGACTTCTGATCCCGGGTTTAGATATTCATCCCTATTTTACATAACCATAAGCAATGATAGGTACTTATGTAAACTACAGCCGGGTCTTTGCCCTTGTGCACAACAAGCAGAGAGAGGTTTTAAGCCATCAACAAACAACTGCCCTCTGCTTCCAGGTGCCCCTTTGCAAAACATGCCATTGGCAGAAAGAGAGGGGAAAAAGTGAAGGAAGAAGAGGTGTCAATGTACAGTGAACAAAGGCAAGAAACTCTGACAGGGATCCAGATCCAGGGATCTGACAGGGACAAGAAGCCCCTGGTTTGCTTCTTGTGCTGACTGGCTGCTCACTGACCAGGGACCAAGGCCACTCAGCCCGACACATACACATCATCCTTGCTTCCAAACAGCCACTCTGCTTCTGGAAGCTGCTGTAGGGCTGGGATGAGGCCCATTCAGTCTCATACTGGCGGAAAGGGAGGGGGCACAGAAGGCTGGGTGTTTTAAAGCTTCTATTTTGTAGCCTAGCGACTACCTAAAAGTGGAAGTTGGTTTCAGTGCCTTCTACATTCAAAGAAATTAAGGCCCACTTTTCCTACTTCCATGGCAGAGCCCCTGTTATCCCCAAAAATGCAAGACATAGGCCCCAGAGAACAAGGAATCCCTGAGGAGGCAACCTGTATTGTTGGATCATGGAAACACTTTGGAAGCTGCTACAGAGTTTTTCACATCACAATATAAAATTCAATTAAGTAGGAATGGAGATTAGAAAAAAAAAATCCAAACCAAAAAAAAGCAAACAAACAAAAAAAATCAGCATTGAAAACATTAAGCTAGTGACTTATTTTAGTTACTGTAGCCACTAAATGCTTTTTCAAGTCTCGAGGAAATCCATCTTTTCCACACAGCTCCACTTTGGAGAAGGCAGGAAGTTTCCTGTATGTACATTTCATAGTTCTCCAAGTTCCTCCCTTCAGGAGGAAGCACGCAGCCTTCACAACCTGTCTGTGCAGGAACACCCATGCAGCCACTCAGCATAAGAAATTAAAGTTCCTTACCACATGGCTTCAAATTTCCAGCAATGCCACCTCTGAAGAGCATCCCTGTGCTTCACCATAACACATTCCAGCACAAGGCTATGGGACAGCACTGAGACTTTGAAGGCTCTGAACAGCTTATGGTCTCCTCTCCTCCAAGTTACTACAAGAGTCTCTCCAGACAGTCGATAATATGGACCGTGTTTGCTTCCAAAAATGATTAATTCAGGATATTAGTGCACCCTAAAGCCACCGCAGAGGTCTGCTCTAGAGTTTAGCTCAAAACCACTCCAAGCCACAAAAGAAAAAGGCAACCCATGCAAGCAGGAGCACCACAAAGGGCAAAGGAAGTGGAAATAAAAGAAAAGAGAGGGGAAAGAAAAGCCACTAAGTAGCCACAGCTTCTGCCATAACTGCAGCACCTGATTGCAATGAATGGGAGGAAACAGTGCCTGTCACCTGAGCAGCCTCCACATTCTCACCTGGGGAGGATCTCAGCTCAAATACATGCATTCCTAACTAGAATATTCATATTTAATCCCCTTAAAACCAGGGCAGAGAGCTAAAGCTCTTGTAGCCCCTGAGCAGCACTTTCTGAGAGAAATAAGCATGTCACCTTACACTACACAGTGAGAAAAAGAAAGAGAAAATAAATGGTGTTATTAGATATGGATTTACTTAAGGAAAATGTTGTTGGAATCTGAACAAACCCCTACAGTTCTGTGCTGTATGGTTTTGTACTGCTGGATGGTGCAATAATGAAAAGTACTATTGGATATAAAGGAAAGTTATGACACTATAATGTAACACAGACAAGTGAGAAGATGTATTAGTCATTATCTAGAATACAGGGGACCCCTGTGGTTTGATTTTTCATTGCTAATTTAATGTACTTACAATGCTATGTGATAAAAAGTGAAAAGGAACAATAAGAAGAGAACATCATCAGAACAAACCAGGATCAGCAAAATTCAGAGATTTCAATAAGTTACTTGAGAAAACAGTCAAAGATCCCTCGAGAACTGAGTAGCAACCATTAACATCCAATAAAATATCTAATAGCAGAAATATAGAAGAAATGTGAAAATAATATTTTAATAAACACAAATTAGGAAATACATTTCTTTACATATTATAGTTGTGCTATAGGAAATTATTTCATACAGAAAAAAATCATTTTAGCTAAGAAAGGATGCTTTGCAAACATTAGTTCAGCAATCACACTCCTGTGATTCAATGCAAGCAGTTTATTCTGCATTCTCTCATGAAGCCTTATGAATCTCATGAATCCAAGACCCTTAGGGTCCTGCAGTATATTTTCTTGTAGCCATGTAAATGACAAAGAGTCCTATGCAAGCAAAATGAACTTACACCACAGTAAAGTTGGCATGAGAGGATAATCACACCTTGCATTGTTTGCTGGGGAAACAATTACAAATGTACCCCGTGTGTCTTTGTATGGCAGATTCACCAGGCAGCAAATACAAGCCAAAGACACCTCAAACTTGGTGGCTGAACTCAGCTCAAACAGATTTCCAGGACTGGCTAAAATGTACTGTCGTAAGAGCCCATTTAGGCACAAGTCAGCCGGTAGCAATACTTTAAAAAAACAGTCTGAGGGGTAGATCAGGGAATCCTCATCAAGACCACAGTGAAATAGAGCCATAAATTGTCTTACAAGTGTGTAGGACACTATTTTTTTTTTCTTTTCCAAAGTGAGAGTCACAGGGTATCATAAGTTTTTTAAAAGTCTAAATTAAGGTTTGTGAACTTCTATTTTTGTGAATGTTTGTCCCTGTATCTGAAAGAATAATATAGCAGTAAAGTTAGGTGAATTCACAGAGACTTTTCAGTGATACTTGGGATACAATATTCCACCATGATCTTCCAAATCTTAGCAATGAACAAGCATGTTTGAACATTGACTCACAAAATCGAAAATGCAGAAATCCTCAGCAAAAACCAGTATGTGACCAGGTAGAAATGCTGCCTACTTGTACCTATGGAAACTGGCTGTGAGGAGACAGAAAGTGTTGTGTTAATACAAATGAAGGAAAAATCTATTTGGTTGCAAAATTGTCCTCACCAATAATATTTCCTTCAAAGCAGAAACTTTCCCACAGCTGTTTTGACCAGCTTGTCCTCCATTTCTGTCTGTAAATTGTAATTAAGGACTGTGGGCTTGGAGGAAAATTGATTAAAAGTCATGGAAAGGAGTGGAGGGGGATAGGTTTGAGGGGGTGCTAATAGGGGCATGACCTAGCAATATTTAAAATAAATAGTAAAAGTATTTCCAGTTGCATAGTATTTTCTCATGGAACCAGTTTCTCTTCATGCTACTCATACTCAGCAGAGTTCTTTCTTAATAAAAAAGGAAGTCTGGAAAGGTTTCCCTAAAATACCTGTAGCAGAGGCAAAAACCATTGATAATTTTGGACATATTGTTTGCCACCGGTTTATAATGTTGCATTTCACAGCATTTTGGGACACCTGAAGCTTGTAATATTCATACCAGTAGATGCAAACCATCTGTCTCCTTTTCAAAGAGTGAAGCTTTTACTCAAAAACTCTCCCCCTTCTCTTTCTCACACACTGAGGTATTGAGGTAAATATTCACCACCTGAATTCTGGGCTTTTTTGTTTTGGTGTGGGGTTTTTTGGGAGGTTTTTTTTTTTTGGCTTTATGAGCTGTGTCATCTGTGACTGAATGCCATCAAGTATCACTTAAGCCTGTTTCCACAGTAAGAAAATATTGGAATACAAAACTGCTCAAGAAATGCTTTCTGGTCCCCCTAGTAATGTAGAGCTTGATTTGCAGCTGTGGTGAACAGAAAAAATTCTGGCTGGAGTCCATGGGAGTTATGTTTGCTCAGCATCCCTGAAAAATCATACTTTGGGTATCTTGGGTTGAAACATACAAAGGGAGGCAGCAGCCTATGTTTTTGAAAATCTAGCCTTATGTGCATTTCAGACTGAAAAATTTCACTCTAGTCTCTCCATAAAAAAATAATTTCTCCAGAGGGTTTTACAGTATCCTATCAGATGTTTAGTATTTAGGGAAGTTGAAGAAAAAAAAAAATCATGGATTACAATAGAATATTGGGTCCTTTAATTCTCTTGGAAATGCACGTGGAAAAGATAACACTAAATGAATCTCACTGGGCAGTGCATATATTTGGTAAAATCTATTTTAAAGATGGATTTAATTGACAAGCCTATCACTATTTTTAAAAGAATGAAAAACATATGAAACCAGACATTTTTGCTGAACTATTAAGTGTGAATTCATAGCTGGATATAGTGCCTGTGTATGCACAGTTCATTAACTGCACAGCTATTTGGTCCAAGGCACTTACAGGCTCTTCTGTGGAAATTTGAAGAGAAGGAACCTATGAAATCTTTTGGATTTACAAAGCAGTGAACAGAGCTTTTAGACACAGCCAACTGCTCAGGCTCAGACTAAACTCCCTAAAGTGTGTCTGTAAATCCCCACTAGGTGTGGAGAGAAAAGCTATTGAGGTTCTTCCGTCAGCATCTGTGGGACTTTCTGCATCACACCAAGTTTTCAGTTGTGGGTGAAGGGCTAAGCAGCTAATTGACAGCACACAGTAAGTTGAGGTTCTTGTCACCCTAAACAGGAAAAAAAAAAAAAAAAAGGCAAAATTAACACCAGTGAAAAGTGAAGGCTACAGAAGAATCACATGCTTGTAAGGCAGTAAGTAGCAAGTCAGCAAGTCCATTGTGTGTGTTTGAGTGGGGGGGTCTGTTTTTAAAGGAAAATACGGTGTGCTGGCTTCATCTCCCATGCAGCTCTTGCAAAGGCACTATCCCACAGAATTTCCTGCTCCTGGCAGTGCACTTTGTGCGGCAGAGGAGTCCTCTGACAGGACACAGAGAGCAGGTGAGCAGCAATTACACCTAGATGGCCATCCTTGCTTAGGAACAAACACCGACATCCTCATGAGAAACACAGCAGGAGGAACAGGCTGAGCAAGGCACCTCCTCCCGCCTGCCCCTTCCTCACAATGTACATCACTGCAGAGCAAAAACTCATTAGACAGCAAAAAATGTTCAGTGGGAAAAACAGCTTAAACTTCGCCACTGTGGAGGGTCTGAGCTCGTGTTTGAGGGAGCTAGAGTAGAGGTAATGGCACAAAATTTGGTGCTATCACCAGTAGCACTGGATTCAGTTTTACCCATCTGAGAGAGTGGGAGCTTTTCTCCCACTGGTGTGCCATCAGTATTCCTGGCACATCCAAAACCTGGAAGAGGACAGCCAGGGCCACGCTACCAGGCTCTTCTGTAATGCAGAATGCCCTTCTGAGGCAGGGTGTCCTGAGGAAAAGGACCAGGTGCTAGAAATGTGAAACTTCATCTGAACCACCTTGAATGCAACGGCTTTTCATTTTAAAGGCAAGCAGCTGATCCCTGCTTTTGAACATATTCCCATCAGTGAGGCTGGAAATTGCTAAAAGCAGGTGTCCATCTCCAGACTTTGGGGTGTGCAGGGCTGACATGCTCTCTGTGAGCTGCTCTGTCCCTGTACCCACAGAACAAGCTATGGACAAGTGTATCATCAGAAATCCCATGCTTAGCTCTCCTTCTGATGGAATTTTCAGCACCCTTGTTGCTCAGCTGTTGACAAGATATTTGCTTGTTTACTACATCCATTGTTTCCTTCCAGAGACAGCATTCATTCCAACTATTTCAGAAATACTACATTCATTTGAAGCTGGAGCAGCTTCCATAAAGATTGCAGCTAGACCACACATTTACACACAGAAACCAGATTTGTGTTTGGTGTGGATTGTCTGCATGTTTACTACAATGCTCATTTTCTTCTTTGAATAAAAGTGCAGATTTTTTTCCTCTGTTATTTGCCAGTGCTATTAACCAGCCTCATTCTTTCCTTTGGTTGTATAATCTGTGTCCTTCTCTGATCTTCTCCAAAGTAAACAAGTCATTTTTGAGTCCAAGATGCTGTGCCAACACCACCACCACAACCTTGCCTTTGCAATTAACTGTGTCATAAGGAGAGGCACTGCTGGGTCTCCAAGAAGAGACCCTTTCTGGCAGGGATAGCTCAGCATTGCTCTTGGGGATTCACAGTGCTACTGTTTATCCTGGCTAAGTTCCTGCCCTGACCCCTTAAGCACACAGTGAGATGTTCCATGCCCAAGATGACCGTGTCCACAGCAGAAGATGGGCTATCGTCCAGGGCAACACAGGAGGAGCTGGGACAGGCAATGCCACAGCTCTCTGTCCCTCCTGGCTGATGGTTTGGCAGCCTGGGGGAGAGGAGGGCCTCTCCTCTCCACCATAGATGCCGGGCCTGGGAGCTGAGTGCTGGGAGCTTGAACCCGGGGGCTGCTGGCACATGGGAGGTGAGGAGTGTGCATTGAGTACAGTCCTTTGAGCATGAGTCAGGCAAGCCAAGTAGGAGGCTGTGCAGGGGGTTGCACAAGCTGGTTTTAATGGACTTTGTGGAGTCTGAGAGCTGGCATGGCCGCCTGTGTAAACACAGCCAGTAATACCTCTGATGCAAAACTCATGTTGTGAGACAAGAGTCAAATGCTTTTTATTCCCCCAGTACCTTGTTCAAAGCTTTATCAGGCAGATGAATCAGATCTCAGTCTCCTAATGTCACAGGCGTTTAGCCAAGTCTCCCACTGTTCCCCAGAGTGGGCAGAGCAAGAAAACAGTGTATCAGCTCCTGGCTACCCCCCCTACTTTTCCAACCCCTACTTTTGCTGGGGTTGGAGAAGCCACCAGAATGCTATTTACTCCCATTGTAGCCATGAATGAGCTCACAGCTGTAGCAGAAGAGATCTAGCTAAGGGAAGAGCACGCAGCTTGGTGGGGCTGATTTAGGAAGTGCTGACAGTTTTCAGTCTGCACCTGCTTCACTGACCGGATATTGAAGTCACATTGATCAGGTGCGGACTGATCCCTTCACATTGCTGATAGTCCTCAGACTCCTGAAACCTGAGGAATTTGGGAACATTCTGGGATGATTTTGGTGGAACATTCTTCTGGATCCAAGAGGGGACACTGCCAAGAGGCACCATGATGTGTGAGAACGGATGAAATAAAGAGGAATGTTTGTTTACACCATTTTTCATGAACAAATGTATTTAAGGGCATATTTTTAACTATAAGAAACTTCTTCTTTGAGCTGTGCCATGTTGCCTGCTCCTACAGTTGTCCCATTCGCTGGTGGTTTTCTTCAAAGCTGGGGTTACTCTCTTGCCCCATGGGGACTCAGCATGTTGTCCTCCATCAACATCCTGCCAGGCAAAAGCCCCCACTGAAACTACAGCCTGGAGAGCTTGAACATTTCAACAAGGCTTGTGGAGCCATGTTTCTGGAAGAACAATTAAGAAATTATTTATGAGATACCACGTGCAGTAGCCAAATTGATGTCCTTCGACACCACTGTTGTGGAGGTTTACAGATAGGGCTTGGTAACACTAATTGAGGTGAAGAAACCTAGTGCTGAACCTTGTGGGCAGGCTGAAATGACCAGGGTTTATGGCTCACAGCTTTATTCACTGCCAGTGGATTACAATTATGGATGTTAAAAAGGGAAACTAAGGAAGCACTGTGGTTATGGATGTCCTTTGAGGGATAGGAATAACAAAAACGAAATTTAAATGCTACCACACAGTGGGTACTTAAAACAAAAGATGTGATTTCTATTAATAAAATACTCAATTTTCACTCTGTAGATTGATACTGCTATTTGTGTAGCTCAAAGCCACTTGTGCCTTACTCACTTTTTAGACAGATAAAAATTCAATTCATTTCAATTGAAGGGTTTCTATTTAAGTGCCTTTGGTATAGTCAGTCTATTAAAATGGGAGGTGTTAATTTATCAGTAATCACTATACTTCTCTTCCTATCTCCCAGCTGAAAGGACAGCGTCATCCTGCACGGTTAAAATGTAGTAATGCATTTAATGCCAGGCCATGATTTTAGACCTCCAGCTGTTTTACTGGTTGTGTAAGTAAAAATAAGATAATGTTATGCTTGGTAACCATGGTTTTGTAGGCATTCACATTTTACAAATCACTGCACAGTATGCAAACCATTATATATATTTAAAATGTTTAAAATCAAGACTACCAGGAGTCTACCACTTCCATTGTTTAAGGAGGGGGACTGCTAGACTGTGAAGAGTGATATATTCTATCAAGCTACTCAGAAGAGTTATATTATCAGTGCAAATTATGTGAAAATATGTGCTTCAGCAAGACAAGAGAGGAGTATTCTCTGCTATAAAAAGTGCTCTGTGGGAAGCTAGATGGAGTCATTGGTTTGGTGTAATATATGAGTAAAATCTTATTTATTCAAATAATAAAAAAGGGAAAAACAGAGCACTGAGAGAAAGCAACCATGAGGTACTTGGTTATTCTCTCCATGTACAAAAACCTGTTTCTGCTTCAAACAAAGGAATTGAGACTTATCTCCCACAATTTTATCCAGGTGTAACTACTCATCTGAGCAGAGATCTCCCTGATTTATATGGGCAGGAGCAAAAGCAAAACCAGGGTCAGGAAGAAGCAGCTTATTGATTTGTTCTGTGCACACAGACAAAAATATTACACACCACCAGCATGACGATAAGCATTTAGTTAAATCCAAGCAAATCTTAACTGGAATATTTCTTTGTAAAAAAACACTGGTTAGTGGAGCTATTGGCAGCTGCATTTTCAAGAGCATCTGCTTTCAGAAACAGCAGCCATTCAGAACAAATGTTTCTGAAGGCAGATTGTGCTGCTCTGATTAGGAGTACAGGCAAAGATAATGGATAGTGTTCGGCTGCACCTGGAATTGCCTTTAAAGTTCAGTAGGAAATTTGTAGCAGGAGTAGGGAAAAAAATGGCCTCTGCTTGTGCTGTAATTTTTCAGAGAAGGCACATGTAGTTCTCTGGACAGTATGAGCTCTCAATTTTAATTAAAAAACTGTAACTATTACACACTACAGTCAGACCTGATTAATTGGGGTGGAGTTGGTTTATGTGTATGTTTGGGAATAAAAATGCTTTGTTATTAATCAGGGATGCTGTACTTATTTATTTTAGATATTTATTCATAGTAGTCCCCATTCGCCAGACTCCAGCATTCAAAAACATCCATCAAGACAAAATCACAGCTCTGGCTCCCCCCCAAAAAAAGTAAAAAAGAGGAAAGAAAGAAAAAAAAGTTCTTTTTCAAGCCATGAACTTTGTGTTCGTTGTCCTTTTCATCTTCAGGATGCATTTGCTTCAGAGCTCTTTCTTCACCACTGGAAGGAACAAAAACCAACATGTACACCATCCAGTTAAATAGAAACCTTCCACCATTCAATTAAAAGAAAAAAACAGCTCAAAATCTGAAGTTTAAACCAATAATCCAGCTTCATGAATGGGAGTTGTAATTAAAACTTTCACTAAAGCAAGAAGTTCATATGTGAATGGTGGCAACACTAGGTTTAATAACATCTCCTGATACATGCCCAGAAGGTACCACAAAACTTATTATAGCCCAAGATGTCCACACCTGTATGCTGCCAACAGTGCATTCATTACCTGTTTGAACAAAGATTTCACCAGTGTAAAGAGCCCATTTTTTTTGCCTTTAAATCAGGAAAATCACAAACTGCTGCTCTTTTTCAGAGAAGGTGTTTCAGCCCCATGTCCTGTTCATCTCCCATTTCCTTGGGAAACAAAAGATGGGCAGCACACATACATATACACATACACATACACATGCAGCTCTCATGAAACATTCCTGCCTCTGGTGCAATCTGTAGGCAGTCTCCTTCCCCCAGCACAAAATATCTGACACAGGAAAGAAATGTTTCACCAGCCTGAGCCAAAAGGGAGAAGGGGTGGGTTTAGCCTGACACAACAAAGTGGGAACAGATAACCTATTTCCATGAGGACAATCCCCAGTCCTACATCACTTTTTTTATTTCCTTCCCTGGATTAGTGCATTTAGCAGTCAAGACAAGCATCTTGAAATATTTTTCTTCACAGTGAACAATCTAGAAGTGTCACATAAGAAAATCCATATATACATCTGAATTAAAAGTTTGACTTTCTTTGTGTTTTGGCCATAGAATCTTAACTTCAAAAACCACACTCTATTTATTCTGCTAGAAATAGCCTAGATATTCTTTAATAATAATTTTCACACACTGTATCTGTGAAAACCTGCTATACAAGAGTTACTTCCTTTTAACAGACATCTAACAACTTTGCTCAACAAATGTACTTACGCAGAGAGGGATTTTATCTATATGCTTTGCATTCATGAATTCCCTAGAATAATAGGAAACAGCTACTTACATAAAAAGGCTCACCTTGCCCACACACAGTTTTGTGAACAAGTCTGTCTGCAAAGTAAAAATAACAATTTGTCTTTATACAGTATTTTCAACTAGAAAACAATTTGCTGCTTGTAAAGTAGTAGTTGTGCCTTTGTGTTTCTTCAGGGTACCACAAATGTTAAAAAAAAAAAAAAAAAGTAGTGTCATTAGAAAAAGTTTAACCTCCCTCAGACAAATAACATCTGCTAACAAGATGTTCCTACATTGCAGATAGGCGCCCACTTCCAAACTTGAACTACCATTGTAAAATCTGTATATGTTCATGAGTTAATGAAAATGTGCTCTTCTGTGTCTGTTTAAACTTCAGTGGGAATCACTTGAGATTACACAGGTTTCCATCTGATGAAACAATATGATTGTACCATGTTGTTCTTGCTGTGTTCCAGAGTGAAATGTTGTTGTGTGCCTGAAGAGAGAAATAAAAATGTGTGCATTATTTCAGAGAACAGAAAGATATGTCTGAGCTATAAGGCACTCAAATTTGTTCAGTCTTACTGGCCCACAGCTCATCACTGGTAATCAGAATAGCTTATGCCATTAATCTACTTAATTAAGAAAAATAATATTAAAAGGCTGGCTTGTCTTCCTGAGTTCTCATGCTAGGGTACTTAGGCAACATTGAGAGAACCCAGGAAATCTCTGAGGGCTTCTCCAAGGCTGCTGAAGATTAAGAACCTCTTTAGTTCAGCAGCCTTTACTTTTAGAGGAGTACCTGTGGACAACTCACAAATTAATTTCATGGAATCACAGACTACCAAGTTGGAAAGGACCTCAAGGATCATATGGTCCAATCTTTCTTGGCAAAAGCAGTCTACACAAGAAGGCCGAGCACTCTGTTCAGCTGAATCTTAAAAGGGACCAATGCTGGGGAATCCACCACTTCTCTGGTAGATTATGTCAATAGCTGTGGATTTTCCTTATCATAAAAAATTTTCCTCTTGTATCTAATTGGAACTCCCCAGGAATAATTCATGCCCATGATCCATCATCTTTCTATGTGACTCCTTGTAAAGAGAGAGTCTCAATCTTTATAGAGATGGTGATAACATGGTGATAACATTTCTCTGATTTGTCCTCTGAAGCCAATACAAGGCATGCCACTTACATGGGGTTAAAGAAAGACAGGAAAACTACTTTCTTCTCTGCTTGAGCATGATGTGAATTTGTTACAAAAAGGTTCTTCTGCACCAGCTTCTGCAGACAAAAGGGCAGCCAGGCTGAAGCCCACTGGGTTATATTTGCACCATAGCTCTTGGTCAATGGGAGATGAAGGGGTGGAAATATCACCTCATGCTCCTGAAAAGGGGACCTAAAGGGATGACTATCTCCAGGCAAGCCTCCACTCCAAGGACTTTTCTAACTGTCTCAGAAATAGTGACAGTATGAATGTCATAATGTACAAAGACAAGTTCACTTTACATGCAACAACAGGGCAGGGGCATCTAGTAAGATTTCCTTGTTGCTGGACGCCCCGTTTGCTCTGGGATGGCACAGCACAGTGCAGCAGCAATAAAGTCTTGTGAGGACACCCCCAACAGTGGTTAGTCCCTGACTCTGATTTCCTGGGGAAATGTAAGGTAACCCCATGGATAGGCATATCTGTCTCCACATACGGCTGTCACTTTTAAACCTGTTTGCATTGGTTCAGCCAAGCCAAGAGGTAAAGTGTCCCTATAAGTTTTATTACAAGAAGTAGGCAAAAAGGAACAAAAACTTAATAGTGACAATGAAAGGAAAAGCTGATGATCTCTGTCCCAGCCAGCAGAGAATCCACATAGAAAGGAGTGTGGGAAGCTATTTGAAGAGAACTTTGCTGTGCAGCTGACTGAGCACTGGAACAGATTTTCCACAGACTCTGGAGTCTCCCTCACTGGAAATATTCAAGAACCGTCTGGATGCAATCCTGTGCAACATGCTCCAGGATCGCCCTGCAGGGAGGTTGGACCAGATGATCCACTGCAGTCCCTTCCAACTTCACCCATTCTGTAAAACCAGGCTTCATTACTTCCAATGCTCATGGAACTATTTGTTTAATAGGTTTTTTATTCATAAGGGATTTCTATGGAAAAGATGAACACCAAAGAAACCCTTCTTTTGCAACATCTTTATGAAATCTTCACAATGGATGATTGTATTATTTAATGTAGTCACATTCAACAATTTTGGATCCTGTGTGTAATATCTTCCCATCATTCTGGAGACTTGTAGCTTTTTAACTTTGGCTGTTGCTAATCCATAAGCTGTCTGAAATAACCAGCTCTGATTTGGTTTTTTTGTGTCTTCAGTGCTAACAACTGGATCTGTTCTAAATTCTGAGATATACCAGACACAAACAGGGATGCAGGAGAAATGGTATTTTTAAACATATTATTATTATTATTATTATTATTAATGTTATTATTACCACCACCATCATCATTATTATTAGCATTATCATCATAGAGAAAATCTAACATCATGAAACCCATATTATGCATAGAGGAAATGAACTTACATAGAACACTTATACCCTGATGGCCTAGATTGCTCTTGTAGTTCCCTACTCCACTTCTCTCCTTAAGGGAAATATGCTCTAATACAGAAAGCAAAATGGCAGCAGAATGCTTTTACTTGGTTATTAGGTCCTGGTGTACCACAGTGCTGGAAAGAATTTTCTAGGCAAGGGGGATCGAGCTGAAGTTCAGCTGGTCTAAGTGAGATGATTCCCAAGCAGTTTGGAAATGTCCTCACCCAAAATACTTAGTAAAAATTTTGTGGCCAGAACCAGCAGCATCTTCTTACTCTGTATCAATTTCAAGCTTATTTTTTACAAAAGATGAGGAAGAGAGATGTATGTCCTGAATAAATCACCATATGAGTCTTCAAATATACCATATAATGAGCTCCACACTCTTTTCAGAGACACCCACATTTTTCTGTGTAGCTCACCGAACCCACAAGATAAATTAGTTTTAACCCTCTGCCAGCACTCCCCTGGCAGGCCCAGCAGAACATTCTGCAGTCCCTCAGGCACTGGAGTCCCCTGGAGTAAGACAATTTTTAGCCAGAGAAAGCTCAGCAAAAGTATTCAAATAGCACAGACCTGCTCAGGGGAGAACCTTGCTCTTTGCCTGGAAGGCTCTTGGGAGACAGAGCTAACTGGGTGAGTGAGAAGTTACCTCATTCCTGATCTGGGAAAGATTTTCTAGTAGGTGGGAACCTACACAAGCTATGTGGTGGTAGCAATAAGACCCTGGCAGGCTTGAGCAGGTCCCTCGTTGGCACATGTGCCCTGGTCAGCCCTCACTCACTGTAGCCACCCCCTTAGCACATAAACCATGGGTCTCCATCTCCCCATTCTCCCACCCAGGACATGGAGTAGACAGAACTGTTGCCTGCTCTGACCTCAGGAGCATCCCTGATGTGAGGCTTGTGAGGAAAGCAACCAAGGCTGCCATACAGCATGGTGGCAGCTGATCAGAGACTGACATGGCCTTCTAGGGTGCTGCAGAGATCTCACCTTGCAGCAGCTCACTTTTGGCATGAAACCACACCTGGTGACACTGTGAAGCTGATCAGCAGCATTTGGACACCAGGGCTGGTCTGTGCTTCACCACTCTCCTCACCACCAAGGCTACAAGATGTAACTGTGGGAACACTGCCCACCCCTCAGCCATTACAAACTTCAAATCACAAGGCATCAGAAAATGCTCTCTCGGATGACTCTTTGGTGAAGGCATCACCATTACTGAGGGTTGTTTAACAACAGATTTTCCTCACAGCATTCTGGTATATTCTACTTGTTAGTCATTTGGCAGTTCTGGGTATTCTGTAAGGATTTCTGTAAACGTCACCACCAGGTAGCATTTCAAGCAAAGGTTTCAGTAATCCACACCACTCCATCTTTTGGGCCAACCAATTCTGGGGCACTGTGGGCAGCTGAGGGGAGGGGGTTGTAGGGGAGGCTGTCAGCACCCACCCACAGGCTGCAGAATCAGAGCTCTGCAAGACAGTGCCTGTTTGTGAGGTACTGTTGTGGGTTTCTCACCAGATAAGTGGATTATTACCCTGGCTTGCAGCTGCTCCACAGAAATAGGTCAGCCTCAGGAATTAGCTTTGCCTTCCCCTATTTGGCATCAGAAGCATCCAAGAGGAAAAGGGTTGCTTACAAGATCCTTGTCCAGGGACCATTAAACTCTGAACAACGGGTTTCCTCTGTCAGTGTCTCCTAAAGAGGGAAATGTTCTTAAAGTCAGCACCTGTAGTTTTCCTTGCATTAGATATGTGTCCCGTAGTGGTAAGATATTTTCTCCATCAACATTTGCTCAGCCTCTGTTGAGGAAGGATGAGGGTAGCACTGATGGCAGATCTAACAAAATGAGAGAGAGAGGTAGAGCCTGAACCTTGCTTTGCCTTTCTCAAAGGTGTCTCTGAAGCAAGCTAAGAACCCCAAGCAGATTGGGAGAAGGCTGTTTTGGCCCACACTGCCCAGCTGTGAGGGCTGCAGCACATTGTGCCTGCTCCAGGAGACAGCACCCTGAAAAAGGTATTGCTCGCTGTGGTATTTATTCCTCCAGCTTCCCAAGTGAATGCTGCAACAAGCTGACATCTTGTTTCTTCTGGGTTTTTTTGTTGTTTTCTTTTATAATCCACCAGCACAGTGACTGCCGATAACATCCCAACACTGACCACCTCTCAGCTCTCTATGCCCCCCACATATTTACACTTCGAAGGTGTGCTTAGCACAGAATTTGAAGTGGGGTTGCAGGTTGAAGTAAAAGAGAGTTGGAGTGTAACATCAGCAATGCAAACTTTAGATCTAAGCGTCATGTCAGCTGTGCCTACCATCACAAAAAGTAAACAACAACCTGTAGAACTGGCAAGAAGAGCAAAACAAAGTACTGAAATCAAGGATATGCAATTTAGCTTTGATATGAACATTTCTCCATCCTTCACACTCTTTTCATGCCTTATAACTCAGCTGATGACTTTGCAGCAGAGAAAGCTTTTTAAGTTTTCATTATTGCATTTTTCTTTTTCCTCATTCCTCTGCAAATCTGGATAGCCATTTAAATCACTGAAAAATATTAGGATAAAAGCCTTTATCTCTTACATTTGGTATGGTTGCAGAAAGACACAGGGAAAGCCTTACAGGAAACATTCTTCTCATAGGAATTCTATACCAGGAAATCAGGGTAATTTCCCATTTTTGGAGAGCATGCCCAAATAAACCCTTTTTGCACAGTTAGTTCCCACAGGCACTTATGCTGGAAGGGCCTCATTGTCAGCTGATGTAAACTGGCTCAACTCCGTGAATTTCTAAGGAGCTAATCCAGTTTTCCTTGGCACAGGCTCCATCCCTCGGATGCCTACCCCACGTACCTGTGTGAGCAGAAAGGATCTACTTCCCCAGTGAAGCCATGCAGGAGGCAGAGGGTGGGAAAAGCATCCCTCCCCACCTCCAGTGGCAGATCTCCAGATATCTGTCACTGGGGTCCGGGCATGGGTTTGCCTCCCGCAAAGGGACTCCCGCGTGCTGCCACGGCTGACGCACGCTGCGGTTTCTGGAGCAGCACAGCAGATTTAGAGCAAGGCTTTGCCGAGTCCCCATTTCCACGTAACCACATGCTGGGAACTGTGGGAGAACCGCAGGTGACTGACCCCAAAGACTGTGGCTGAAACTCGCCCCCAAAGACTGGCAGCTGAGCGAGACCCGAGCCCAGCTGGAGCAAGCAGATGAAGGAGGGAGAACAGGCTGCTGCAGCCTTGGGAAGCACGCCACAGCCAGCAGCCTGCAGAACAGGTTGCTCCCAATAAAAGTGCTTCACCACTGGATTGAGGTAGCAGATGAATTAATTGTGCCATTTCCATGACATTCTACTGGAGCTTAAATGTATTAGTAACTGTTCATCCCCGAAACAGGTTTTTCCTCCCACACAAGGGGGAAAAATATCCATCTGAATTTTTTAGATTATGTGACAGGCTTGCAAGCTGTTGTTAACTTTATCATTTGGGATATGGATTAGACTGCAGAACATTAATTTATCAGGAAGTAAGAGCTGCCTGTTCATCTCTTTTCTGTTATGACATCTGCAGTCAAAGTACGATAGGGGCCAGACAGACAGTGAGTAATAGACTAGAATATGAAGCTCGAGGAGTGGGGAGGGAAATTGTAAGGTTTGCAGCAGATAGAATTGAACCCATTAAGAAGAGAAAAAAAAAAAAAAACAACAACAAAAAAAAACAGTCAGTGGTCCTTCTGCAGGTATCACTCTTAATGAAATTGCAGATAATAAAACCTGCCAGTTAAAAGTAATATCAATTCACATATTTTAAGGATGGCACAGAAAAGTCAAGGAAAAAACAGTCCTGCAATTGAAGATGTTTTGCTGGAGTCCATAGGACTACAAAGACACCACCCACTTGCTCCTTCACCTCTTCAGCCCCTGCCATGGAGGGGACACACACACACATATATGCATTTTGTCTATGCAGGGACAGGCCTCCAGGCACAGAGGGTCCTCTTCCATCCTTCACCTTCACTCCTGCATGACAGACCTGCTACAGGGCCACATGGCCAAAATGATGGGAAAGGTGAAGATCTGTGATTTGTGGGCCAAAAGAGTGCATGAGACATTAAAGACAGCCTTGCCAGCATTCTAAATTGTTAATGCAAACTCTCCAGGTCTGCAGAAAAACATATTCCTTTTGCCATTTTCATTCCCCCTTGGCCTCTTAGTCTTCCAATTATGTGAACAGTGACATATGAACAATTATATGGTGCAAAAAGTGTGAAGCTTAGGTACTTAAGTTTGGCCCTCGATGCTAATGGGCAAATCTATTTACATTATGTGTATTTAGTACGGGAGGGTCAGTGTCCATGAACTTCTAGACTGAACTAGCCATGTCATAACAGCATGGTGAGGGCATCACCTCACAGCAATTTATACAAGTCCACACTTTATTTAACACTTAATGCTAAAAACAATCATCCACAGGGCACAAAGCTATCTGCTTTATGTGAGTACCAAACCTTAGTCTTATTTCCCAGCTCCCAAGGGAGCAGACCCGCTGTCCAAAATTCTTCAGGATTTCACTCTTCATCAAGATATGTTTGTGTGTGCCTGGACATAAAAGTAAAATTCAAGTAAAATTCAGCACATGCATCTAAAAAGCAGCTCACAAATATTTAGTCAAAATAAGTTCAGCTAATTCATGCTGAAGATGTTCCCAGGTATTTTTAAAATTCATATTATGTAAACAATCCCAGCAGCAATATTTTTCCTTTGTTCCTATTAATTCACTGGGGGTGTGCATGTGCAAGAGGCAAGGATTTATGTCAGGAGTATTCAAGTAGACTCCTTGTAAGCTCTTTGGTTTCTCCCTTTCTGTTTTAAAAGGTTTCCCTGGCCTAGCCCAAATACAGAGCAAATCTGCATGGGAGCAAAGGAATGGCTGGGTGCTGGATCAGGCCATTGTTCTGCCACTCTCAACGCCCATCCCTGTCAGCAACCCAGACCAGCTGCCTCACAGGACAGTGCAAGAAACTCCCTAAGAACCATGGTGGGATGATCTGCCCATGGGAGGAGTACTTTCCTACTCCTCACCAGTTAGCTGTTTCCCAGTGCTATTAAGTATGAGAGTTTCCATCCCTTATAGATTCTTTACTCTTGTCTTGTGCAATTCTTCTTATCCATAAAATGCCTACATAGTCTGTTTTGGATCCTCTTAATCTTTTGGACTCAGTGGTGTTTTGTAAGTTCCCAAGGTTAATTAAGTGTTATCTAAAAATATTTCCTTATCAGTTTCAAATATTCTTTTTTCCTCTTCTGCTTCCTCATTGAGTGGCTCTCAGTCATTAAATTTTAAAAGTTGGCTGAGATTGTCTTTTTTAGTCTTTCCAATATTTTTCAGTGTCCACCCAGTTTTACTCCTCTTACCTACATCATGCCTGAACAGAAGTAGGAGGCGCCTTTTGGTCTCTTGTGAGGAGCACTTTTCAGGACTAGATCACACCCCTTTATTATGTATAATACTAACAACTATCCAGTCCACTCGTGCAGCCTGACCCCAAGAGCCTCAGAGAATTTATACTGCCATAAAAAATAGACCAGACAGTCTCCAAAGGCAAAAGCCCCCAGAGCTGAGCAATTCAAAAGCAATACACCAGGCTGGACAACATCCACCAAACGATAGTTCATCGTTCCTTTGGGATCAACTAGCTCAAACCCACCAGAATCAACAAGTTTGCAGTGAACTTGCAAAACCAGCAGCCAGAAAGGTAAAGCCATCTATGCCCATCAATAAATCCAATGGGCTGGTTCACCAAGCTTTTGCTTTGGTCACGCAGCCTCACTGGGCCGTGTAATTGCCGCCTTATTGGAGAGATATGAGCCTGACCGTCGAACAGATGCAAGTTTTCCCTGCTCTCATTCAGCTGGGAACCCGCTCGGCAAAGCAGAAATAAATCACGGGGAACTTGCTGTCATCTCTCCACCTTCCCGCACACCCTCCACCGCTGCCGCCTGACTGGCTAGGGCTGGCATAGCTTTTAAATGAAATCTGTGAGATTGGCATCAGCAGCCTCGCCTAATTTTTAGCTAATACCTTGGTGGGTTCTGCATTCGCATCTGGCCAGCGCCGTCACGCTGAGCCTGATGATAACAGGCTGCAGCTCTTTCCGAGCAGGAACCCAGGGTACCGCCACCGACAGCCTAAACGGGGGCTCCTTCCAAGCACAACAGCACATCACAGCCAGCAAAGGGTCTGCAGCACAGGACTTCTCCCAAGGCATAAAAAAAAAGGAGGGGGAGAGGAAGAGAGAGAGGGAGAGAGAGAGAAATGTGTTAACTATGCTAACAGTGCCAAGTAATATGCTTCGTTAAAAATTTAATCACCTGCAAGTGCAAAACAAGTGCAAAGCAATCATGTTGTAATTAGCACAGCAATTAACACCTCCCTTTTCGATAGCACATGCATCCTAGGAAGTGCATGATTGCAAGTGTTTATGCTGCTGACAGGCTAAGTTCCTATAGAGAGGAAAAATTGCTTAAATAGATTTTTTTTCCCCTCCCCTCCTCTTTTTTGGCATTTGGGCTGTTATGTGTCCATGAAAGCCCAGCACCAGCTGCCATGTTGGTTTTGTGTGAGTGCTGCTCCGTTGCATAGCATAACTAACAGCTCCAGCCTGAACTGGAGCCTCCTGAACGATGGCTGGAAGCTTCTAGAGCCCCACTCTGAAACAAAGATGTAAGTTACAAGGTTGGTTTTGGGTTGTTTGATTTTTTTTTTTTCTTGAGGACTAACACTTGCCAAAAGGGAAGCACCAGGCCTGAACGGAGATTGTAGGTTTTGGAATGCAACAGCAAAGGGGACAGGACAAACCAGAGCTGTGGCTTTGAGATGGGTCTGCACCTAAAGCACACCAAGCTTCATGGTACTGAGGTCTCTCAGACATGTGCCCCCATTCAAATAGCCAGTTCTCCCCAAAGGCTGTGCTGGAAGAAATGTGATGCAGTTTGATAAACTGGCAGATGCAGGCTTGGCCTGGGAAAACTCCCTGCTGCCAGCTGTGCCCATGCCACTGCTGGTACCCACGCACTGGGCTGTCCATGCTTCTCCATGATCTTCTGCTCAGTGACACCCCTAAAAACCCTAAGTTTGACTGTCCCACTTACTGTCCCTCTCCTAGGGCTTGTTGCCAGCTCCTTGTGAGAACACATGAGGAAGGAAAGCTGCCTCTCAATATTAGCTTAGAGAAGTTATATAGACTTAAATACATCCCACGAAATAGTCTTATTTAGAGGCCATTCAAGTTTAATAAAAGGGGCTGTGTTTGTACTGGGACAGCACGCTCGCCATCCTGGCAGAACTCAGTGACTCTCGTGGTTGCTCAGTAACTTGCAAAGAGCTGGTCTGGGAACTTGGCATCAAAACACTGAGCACCAAAAGGCAAAACTCATCTTTGGAAAACATCAACCATGAGGCCAGTCTTAAAGTTCCTTCCTTCCTGGCCAGTGAGATTGTTGAAAGGTATTTTCATCACATAGTTCAATACTGGAGTTCCTATTTGCCAGGTTAAAAGCCACAAACAACATTACTGTCAGGCCTGGGCCAAAGAAATAACCCTGCAATAACAGCAGCTCCTGAAAAAGTTACTTCCTTGTTGCATATCCTCAGAAATTCACATTTTACACATCATTAATTTCATGAATTAAGACAAAATTGGAACACAAATTCAGCAATTACCCAAGAGACAAGTAGAAGGCAAGTGAAAACAAAGTTGGGAAGGCGCTATGGTCCCTTTGCTATCCCAATGTATTTTGCTGCTTCTCAAGCTGCTTCCAAACTGAGACAGGGGCCAAGTCTGATATGATAGCATTTTAACTGTAATTTCAGCACGATTCCTGACAACAGTGGGGCCCCAAGATAATTCCCTTCTCCCCAGCCAATTGACCCATATTTCATTACAGACCTATGGGTTTCCAATTTTTATTTTATTTGAGGTTTGTTCCCAGCTTCCACTGGCCTGCTTGCACCATTTTCTGCCTCCAGTGAGCACTTCATTGAAGCCATAGGCCTTGGAGATGGTTCCATACCCATCTCTGTTAGGAGGTGAGCATACATTTGTGAGTTTTTGGCACAGTCTCCACATTGACTTCCTGTTGTTCAGATGAAAAATTAACCTGCCCAGTTCTCCTCAATACAGCTCAAGAATCCTGATTTTTATGCTTTCCATTGGCAGTGATAGGCACTTACCTCTAGCACACAGCACATTTTATACTACTTTTATAAATGCTTTGTGTGGTGTGGGCTGTAAAGTCCTGAACTGCATCCCCTAGTCCTGCCTGAGGCTGTGCTGGAGAGGAGTGAGAAGTTCTTGGGAGCTGCGTTAAAGGATCTGCCACCACCTCAGTGAGAGGTTTGGGTGATTTCCCTGCTTCTGCTGCAGTTCACCTTCTCAAAGGCATACTGCTAAATCATCCCTGCCTGAGATGACTTACCCCCAAGGCTCATAAAAGTACTTCAGAAGAGCAGTCGTGTTTGTACTTGAAATGCACTGAAATAAGCCACGAGTAAGCATTGTGGGGGCAGAGGTCCTGAGGAGAATTCCCCCTGGGACAGTGATTCCCCAGAGGAGGGTCCTCCTCTCAGGTGACAGCACATTTCCAGTGACACAAACACAACATCACGTGTAATCGGATGTACACACAGCATGTTTTGCAAGAATATCTCGTACAGTGTGTAGTCCACGCCTACATTAGGCATGGTTGGATTCTGTGGTGTCAGGTTCCCTTCTGGACACTAAAACGGGGTCCATCAAGTCAAGGAAATAAAGTGTCTGTGCAAGTTGCTTGTTAAAGTGTTTGCAGCAGAGCAGAAAGTTTAAATAATGGGAGCCCCTGTTCTCTTCAAACCACGAAAAGCTGATAGTTATCACCAATAAAAGTTAAGAAAACCACTGGGGCTGAGGAGAACCTTGCACTCACAGGAAACCACAGGTTTATGTAACTGTACAGAAGCTCATGGTTCAACATGTATGCAAAATACATCAGAAATTTCTCATCCTGGGAACAAGCAAAACAGTCTGTGCCCATGGGAGGAAAATACAGGGGGGAAATCCTCTCATGGGCAAGGACCACAGCAGAGAGTGACAGACTGGAACCTATGATCTGCTCAAGGATGTGGTTATCAGGAAATTGCCTGGTCCTGGTGTTGCTGTATGGAATATGGACTCACTCAGTGGCTTTGTTTGAGTCTAAAAATTAAATTAAAATAAAATTTAAAAAAAAAAAAAAAAGTGTAGCTTTACAAGTAGGAACAGCACAGCCTACAGCCCTGGACCAACCTCTTGTGAGTACCTCCTCATAAGACTGATCTTTATAAGGCAGAAACAGTCCTCAAACAATTCTTTACAAATGGATAAGCACCGTGGCCAAGCTTCACCAGCAGGATTCAGGCATTTTCAATGCCTGTGTTCCCTGAATTGTCCAACCAAGCCAAGAGCACCACTATGTCCCTCAAAGAGGACTGGATCATACTTCTCGATGTCACATTATAGATGTGCTCACAGAGAGGTGAACGTGGGTGGTGAAAATTCACAGTCGTACGGCTTTTTCCATTAGCAAGGCATGCACCTTAAAAATAGCAGATGACATGGGGAAGAAAGTAGCAAAGCAGTGAAAGGCAATAGGAAACCCAAGTATACCTGAACTGCTTGTACAAAAAGCTTGGGAGGTATTTAGGAAGGCTAAAACCCTCCTTCATTGACCCATAGAGAAAATTTCACTGGGTTTTTTTGTGCTATGGCCAGGAATAAGACTTCAAAGTGTGTGGCTTGTCTCCATCTTAGTGGGAGTTTGGAGAAAGTAAGAATCCCACCCCTCACTAATAACCCACCTAAACTTGACAGACAATTCTCTCCCACAACTGGGGAAGATAACCTTTCTCACTGATATTTCTGAGTCTGGAATAAAAGAGAGTGAAAAACACAGAGGAAGAAAAAAAAATCTGAATTCCCACTCATTTTGCATATCCAGGTTCCCAGGCACCCATCCCTTTTTTACTAAAGCGGGGGGAGAAATATATTTAATAAAGATCTGGCAGGAGTATGATGAAATAATGAGTAGGATGAGACCATGTTACATAAATTGGCAAAGCTCCAGCTTGTAAATGATTAAAACAAAAGAAAAAGGGAGTTTCCATGAAGACTAACGTAAAAAGCATTTTATAATCAAAAGGCCTGAAACTATGGGGGTTGATGGGAATGTCTAGCAAAACAAGCCTGTTCTGAAGCTTCCAGATGATACACGGAAACTTAATCAGCTCATCTCAGTCAACCTTAAATCAAAGAAAAGACTGATTGGAGGTTCAAAGAGAAAAGTGGGTTTGTGGCTTAAGAACAAGAGCAGGACACTTTCCTGATTCTGCCACAGATTTCCTTTGAGATCTTGGGTAAATCACTTACTTGTGTGATATTAAATTTCATAGTTATTGGTACAGAAGTTTTCCTGATTTGCATATTAAAATTTGTCTCTGGAAGTGGACTATTGCCTTCATGGGCCTGGTTCTTTACACCTGCCCATGCCATCCACACAGCACTGTTGCTAACAAGCAGACCTTCAAATTTCTTTCAATAATTTCTTACTCTCTAAAATGTGGAGAAGCCCCATATACCTTTATAGCAGTGCTGTCATGCTGAATTAGTGCATAATATTTCTAAAGATCTTTGAGTAGAAAACATTATGGAAGTGAGAAAATTCTCTGTAATTTATTGCTATGATATTAACAGTAAGTGCTTTTCTCTCAGGTAGACACCAAAAAACAAGAAAGAAATAAAAAGGAAGCTTAAATGCTTGCAATCGCTCTGCTATTAAGAAAAGGATCCCTTTGCAGCTGTCCAGCAACTCTTGCTTCTTCTTTAACCAAAGCCAAAATTCAGTGACATTAAAACTGAAAATTATAACATCAAGAGAGGCACAGATCTAATTTATGTTGGAAAATAAAATTTGTTACTCAAAATCAAATGCTAATTGGCAGCAGCCATTTAAACTACACGAGCTAAGAGGCTGTAGAGAACATACAGGTCTTCAAGGGGAGCTTGCTAACCAGATGCAGTTAGAGCCCAGCCTTAATGTCTTTTTATCTTCCAGGTTCACAAGTCTACGTGTACGTGTGTGCACATTTCTGAAAGTCTGTTCCTCTGTACACTGAAAATTCAGATGAAAGTCAAGAAGAGGAAAGCTAGATCAGGGGATGAAGACTTCTTTATACTGCTTCCAAGCTCTGCCCTGATGCATTGTGTAACCTTGGGCAAGTCATTTAACTTGTCTTGCTCATCCATCAGATAGAAAGATGATGCTTATCTGTTGCATGAAAATGAGTTAATTGCTGTTTGCCAACTGCTTTCATCTCTTTGGATGAATCAGATTGAGGCCATATATGTGAGTGTATATAATTTTGCATGTGTATTTTTATTTGGAGCTTGCTTATGTCTTGGAGCACAGCTTCTTCAGGTCAACACTGGTTATCTGCTTGGCAGGGAGCCCCTATTGTGCATTTCTGATGTAATTCAAATCATAGCAATGAGAAATACATAAGTGAAAGGTATTACACTTATCATCATCATTAGATGTTGTTGTTGTTGTTGCTGCTGTTGTTATTATTATTGTTGCAGTCTCACACTTGGATGCAGAGATAGGACCACTATAAAAAAATATGGCCCCAAGAAAGAAGTCTTCTGTTCTTGGGAATGAGTCTCTAAATATTAAAGGAATGGGAGAGGCCTAGGCCTGGAGCTGCCTTTACACAAATGTGTTGATGTAAAATTTCCCAGGGGCATCACCAAATCTCTAAATACATTTATTTATAGGCTTAACCACTCAGAAACTGACCTATGAAAGTGCTTGGCCAGAGGGTGGTTCTCACCAAAACAATAAATCTCCTCCCTTGGGGAGGAGTCACAGCACTCATGACTTGTTTGATTTTAGGAAACAGAAGGAAATTGATGTTAGAGACTCAGAGAGAAATTATAAGGAGAAATTCTTTAAAGCACAGACACAGCTCTGGAAAGAAGTCCAAGGGCTGTATAACCCTTGGGAGCAAAACTTGCTCTTAAACCAGCATTGGAGGCACTGTGGACTGTACCTTGTTGATGACACATGGAGCTGACTCTGCTGCTGAAGGATGTGGAGTTGCCTACAGAGGCCAAAGGGGTCACCATTGCTTTGAGAAGCAGGGCTGGAGCAAGCAGCAGGCAACAGCAATCTGGTGTGCTTGAAAGGTATGATATTTAAATATACATAAGTGCTAGCTATAAAATATTGTCATTTTTTCAATCAAAGCACTCCACCATCAGAGTTTCTTCAAATGATTTCTTCAGATTCCCCAGTCACTATCTGTGCTGCTACCTTTGCTGTGTGGTAGCAATGATCTTTGGAGTGCCAAAACCACTACCTCTGCAGCTCTAGAAAAAACTTTAGCCTTGTGGCAATTCTCATCAGAAAGAGACCCAAGGAGTGAAAGAAACAAAATCTGGATTTGCTAGAGTCTCATTCTCTGCCCCAAGCACCAGGTTTTCCTTTCTCTGGGGTGCAATCTCCCAGCTTACATGATTTTGAAAGCATTGCAGAGATGTTCCTTCCCACGGGCGGGCTGCAAAGCTTTGAAAGTTCTGCTCTTTCAGTCTCATGTTGCTGGACTGCAACAACAACAGAGCATCCTCCATATCAAGGTCTTGGCACATTGTGTCTGGACTTATTCCCAGGCCCCATGGTTGGAGAAACACACATTTTCTACCCAGTGGGTCTTCTAGTTCCCCCTTCCATAGGACTGGGGAAGATTTTATCCAGGTTTTCCATGTGTGATTGAATTCTGCCCGTAAGGACTTGTTTTTACTCATCCCACACTTTCGTCACACCAAGTATGAAAGATCTAATAGACTGAGATGCAAATGCTGTTAAAAGTGTTAACTGGTGTGATTTTTTTTGTTCTGGATTGCAGTGCTTGTCATTGTTCAAGTTAGATTGGTTATCTCATTTTGTTGTTTCACTCTGCTTGCTTTATTTGCTATTTATTGGTTGACTTTTATAATGACTAGGATTAAATTAATAGAGTCTAGCATGTAAATTAGTTTCCAGTAGTGTTTATTAGATACATCTACAGATAGGGTTTAAATAAAAACACAGCCTGAAATCAGAGTTGCTATGCATTCTAATCTTAATGGGTGGCATGGACCTAACCTTCTCTGTTACGTTTGGGTATCTGGAACAACCCTCTTTAGTCCACCTCTGAAAATCACTAAGGCAAATCTTGCCACAAATTAATTTTTTTTTTCTCTTTCTTACAGGGGCCCAACTTTGTTCAGATACAGACACCACAGTGAAGTGATCAAGTTTCCCAGGCTAAAGAGGACTTAGTCACTGTTGAAAAGGCTTCATAGGAACGCTAATTAAAGAAAAATTTTCAACACAAGTTAGGAAGTCCAAAGGATAGCAGCAGAAATTTCCTATGTTTTCTGTGCCTCCAAATGTCTTTTTACTTTCTAGTACATTTTGCTCCTGCTTCTTTTTTTCCAAAAAATCATTATTAACTGACTCTGTCACACACGTACTTCAGTCTGAACTATTTTTGGCAGCAAACAGGTCACTAACATTAAAACTCCATCAGGTGAAGGGCACCTGTATGTCTCCACATTTGCATGTAGTCATCCCTGATTACTGGTGGTGACTCTTGACTCCATGGAGCTCTTGAGAATCACACTCATCAGGCTCTTTGTGCTGGAAGGCATCAGGAAACAGCAGTCTTCCCCAAGCACTGCTGGGATTTCATGAAGGACCATCCTGCCTTGCCATACAGGACCCCAGTCCTCCACAGAATCAGCTCACCAGCTCACAGTGCCACTACTGGCATTGAACACAAAACTGTGAACCTGCTCTGCCCTGTTCATGGAGAAACAGGTCCTTACTCTCCATATTTCCTGCCCCAGCCACCCTTGCCTTTTGTGCAGCCACATGTGCCCGTATGGTTTTTGCTTCTCAGCTCCTTCTGCTCCTTTAAGAGCAATTACATGGGGAATGTTAGTGATGCAAACTTGTCTAAACCTGAGCACAAGGTTAAGTCAGCTTTGTAATTAATTGCCTCATCACTGCAGTCACCCTTCAGGAATGCTGTGATTCTGGTTCAGGACCGAGTAAGAAGGGGCCAGATCCCCAGCAGAGATCCAAAGTAAGTGAAATCATGAAGCTGTGCAGGAGGTCAGACCTGACCCCTTGAGATGATGAAGAGGGAGTGTCATCATCAGGGGCCCACCAATAAGCCAGTATGCAGAACTGGTGGGCATGGGGGTGCTGTGAGGGCCCCCAGCGTACCGGTGGCTTTGTCCTGGAGAAATGAATTGTTTCCCCAATGCATGGTCTTTGCAGTCATCCCCCATCTCCCCGGTTCTGTGTCCTGGCAGGACTGCTTTCCACTGGGTCAGGTGCCTCAGAGCCCTCCAGGGCTCACACACAGGAGAGAGAGTAAGCAAGGAACCCATAACTAGCACATGAGGGCTAGTGGGAACAGCAGGGGAATGAAAAGCAAGTCATTGCTTTTCAGGAGGCTTGTCCAGAGACAGGTATGGATGCACAGTGGCAGCACCTGCTCCCTCATGTACCTGTGGTAAGAACAAACACAGGCTGAAGCCACAAAGCTCCAATTACTGTTATCTTCCTTCTACTCGCATCTAAATGTGCCATGGGTACGTTGGGTTCAGAAGATAGTTTTACCAACACAACTTCTTGACACTGGGCACTCCTAGGGCATTCTAAGTCAAGAGAAGGAAGAGAAAGGAGAGCAAACTTTTAAAACAGTGACAAGCAAGAGAAAGGAGAGGGAGAAGAAAGAAGAAAACCAGTGAGAAAACATAGGATGGAGGGAGCTACGAGGGTGCCATACGTGCCTAAGAGGAGAGAGCAGAGTGATGATGACAAGGAATACCAAACTGTGAAGCAACCTGGACAAATTCTGGATCAGTTCATGGGTATCTCTTCAGTCCTTGTACCTCTTAGAAGGCTACTATCCATTATGGAGGAAAAAAGGGCTGAAAGATGATAGATAGATAGATAGATAGCTAGATAGATAGATAGATAGATAGATAGATATAGATAGATGATAGGAATTTCTGATAAGAGCTATTCATAATATTTGCGGCAACTTTTAATTGCTACTTATGTTTCAATTAAATAACTACATAGAGGAAAAGACCAGGGTCTGAATTAAGGGCTAGATGAGTGATATACGTAGCAGAAACTTTAACACAAGCCCTGCTCAGAGAGTAGCCTAGCACACACAGCAACCCTCATCCCTACGTCTAGCAGTGACCAGTGCAAGCCCCTCTTGTGAAAAGAAGAAAGCTTTACATGGATTTCTGGGCAGACTTTGCACTGCTGGGGGAAAAGGGTGTGCTTTTGTCAGCTCTACAAAGCTGTCAGCTAGTCACAGGTTCACAGTCCCTCTCCCACCATCAAGCAGCTCTTCTGCAGGATTCTGGGGGAATTGTAACACAAGGAGATAGAAAGGGCAATTAATGCCTATGACAAGATGCACTCCAGTAAACTGTTTCTAATTTTTCTCACTGGGCTGCAGATGACCTAATAGGCTCTTTTCCATCTCTAATTTCTACGAATCTACAATCCTATTATTTATATTGTATCTTGAGGGTTTCTTCCAGAGTAAATGATGTAATTATATCCTGCACCATAACACTTCAGGTTCTGGTGTAATGGAACTAAATATGCAATTATGTGGTTAGTAAATGTAACAGTACAAAACTCAAAATCTGTATCCATGTACTGTAGCTTCATAAGAAGAATTTGTTTCCTGCTCTGTACACAGCAGATGTAATGTAATTATTGCTAACTGAAAAGCATCAGCATTCATATGATACCAGCAAAAAATGCCCCTCCAGCCAATTCTTCATTCAAACATATGAAAATGAAAGAAATCCCACAATTCTATCTTATCAGTGAAGTCTATGCATATACATTTGATACTCTGAAACATCAATACTTTCCAGGCTTTTAGAGACATAGAACCCACAAAGAATTTACATCCATACACAATGGGAAGGATCAAATTCACCCCTGATGTTAGTCCAGCCACTTCAGCTGGATAACGAGACAGCAGAAGACAGTCCATTATGCAACTTGTGTGCATTATGGTTGGAAGAAATAAAACTGGCCTCTGATATTTATACAACACTGTTTGACAAAAGGTAAACAACATGAAAGGAACCATAACCTTGTGACTAAAGAGCTAACCCTGGACTTGGGAGATACAGTTTCTATTCAGAGGTTTGCCACAAGTTTCATATGTGAAAAGAAAAAAGGAAAAAGAAAAGAAAAAAGAAAATTAAAAGAAAAAAAAAAAAAGAAGAAAAAAAGGGGGGGGAAGAAAAATAATAGAAAGAAAATAAGATAAAGAAAAAGAAAGGAGAAGGAGGAAAGGGAGACCTTTACTGTGGGTCNCAAAGAAAAATAATAAAAAGAAAGAAAACAGAAATAAAATAAGATAAAGAAAAAGAAAGGAGAAGGAGGAAAGGGAGACCTTTACTGTGGGTCTTGCCTGCAAGAGGACACTTTGCCAGTAAAAACTGTGATTTTGCACAGGCTACAAATGCCCTATAATTTACTTAAATCCAAATGTAAAATGGGCCTAGATATACATGCGGAAAGTCCCTTCACTAAATAGTAATAATAATAGTTTTCAAAAATTATTTGAAGAGTTGAAACATCTCTAGCTTTAAAAATCTTGGGAGTCCCATTTGCTTGAGTAAGACAGCTATGTGCTGGTTGAATGGGTACAGTGGCAACCCTCTGGATAAGGCCTTCAGCCACAAAATCAGGCAGTGAAGTGGGAGTCACCACTGAACCACGGGTCCCCTTGCAGCAGGTCCACTGCCTCTTGGTGGAGGCGTGACATCTCACCAGGTTTGTCAGGCACAAAACGACACAACCCAAAGAAGCACAAATGCTGTTTTCCTGTAGAAAGTGCAGTTCAATTATCCAAACATAAAAAAACCTATGATACTTGAAAGGAATGTTTTATTTCTGGGCAAACACCTGTCAGGTCTCCAGCACTGCATGTTACATTTGTCCTTAGAAGCAATCTGCACAATTCACTCAAAGTGCTCAGCCACTACATTCCTTGAGCTTGAACACCATAACAGAGCTCTAAACTCTGCTGTCTTCTACTTTCATCTCCACTTCTTTGCAAACTTTCCATTCACCTCAGGAGAACAAATATCACACCATATCCACTGCTCAGTGACAGTTCCATGCCTGGGCACCTTACAGAGCTGTACAGTGCTTTCTTGCCTTCTCTCCAATCACTCATGGATTCTGCATCATATGACTGAGCCATCAAGATAGAAATTAACATGATGTTCTGTAGTGGCTTTCCTTTGAGATTANATCATCAAGATAGAAATTAACATGACGTTCTGTAGTGATGTGTAGTGGCTTTCCTTTGAGATTAAATACTTGATCATCTCCCACCTTGTATTTGTGTCATGCGATAGGCACTGGAAGCATTAGCTTTGTAGTCACAATTATATGAGAACTAAGTAAACTACAGAAATTTGTAAACTGTTGCATTGCTAAATTAAATGCTGTTTTAACTAACAGTTAATAGTGTTTACTGCTGTGTAATAGTAATTTTCATTTTTTACTGTATCTAATGACTTTCTGATGACTCAAATTCTCTGTAGGGATACCAAATCATTACATTAAGGATGAGTGATTTTAGTATGCAATGACTGATCAGTACAATAATATGTAGACTCATGCTTCAGCTAGTAAATTAAATCATTTACACCAGAGTGTTTGTCAACCGGAAGAGTTCTATTACATTGCTGCATTATAATGTAGAGTCTGCTCAAAATAAAACACATGCTATATTAAATCTGTGCCACTTTACAAACAAAACCCTTAAGGAGCAACAATTTAGCATATAGTGAGGCTGTGGAGAAGGACTGTTTTTCACATAGGGTGGATAAATCCATAAATTTTGTCATCCATTTGGAAAAATAGCATGGCAACATACAGGTATGGGTCCACTAGTTGCATCAAGCATTCCAAATATCACTTGAAAACTTCACCTGGTAGTAAAGGGACTTGTGGAAGGGAAAATGACCACAGCCAGAACTTGTGAGCTTCAGTTAAACATACAGTCAAGTCAGCCTCAAGACTTGAGGGGATCACCACATCATCCTGAGCCATGAAGAAGAAAAGGGCAGTTTACTCTGGAATGTGAACGCTCCACGGGTCTGCTGAAACTGGGTGGTAGAATGTCACTGGTGAATAGTTCAACATGATGGTATTTTAAGAAACTAGATCCTATTGTTTGAATAGGACTTAAAATTAAACCTCTCACAGCATTTAAGAATTTCTTAGTATAGGCTTTCCTAGTGTAACACAACAATTACTTTTATGTCAAAATGTTCAGAATAGGAGATGCCTTAGTGCTTTAGTGTTTTAGGAAATTTTTGTTTCAGTGTTTTGTTTGAGACATCAAAGGGTCTAATTTCCAGTAAGATGAAAGCATCAGAGTTTCAATTCATTATAATTAGAACAAAAGGTTCTTTACTATTTGGAAAAATCAGAGTCCAGAATCTCAAGGTTATCTCCCAAAGGCCATGCACCAATGATAAACCATTAACTCCACTGATTTTGACCCAGACATGCTCATATAAATATAAGCAATGATTCAGAACCCCAGTTTCCACCAACACATAATTATGCCATCCAGAAAGTACTTGCGGGCACATATTACCTTGGACAAATTTTCCCTGTTGTTTTGAAACACATACTGTCTCAAAACACATTCAGTATAAAGCCTTAAAGGACAGTAGGAGATGCTTCATCATTTTTGTTAAGTTCATCCTCCAGAAGTGGCAGCTTTACTGTCAGAGAAGGACTCTGAACTTCTCATAATGGGAAAGAGTTGTGACAGGGGAAAGGCTTTTTTTGTGAACTACTTACACATGAATTTATTGCTTTTCAGGAACTTAATGACTCATTTAATTTTTTTACCCTTGGGATATTGAGAGTCACAAAAGCAGTGATATTTTGACTTGTGAAATCTTCATCGTAAAAATGTTTTCTGTACTACTGTGTGGGAATCAGGTTTCTCTGGCAAGAGCAAAAAAGTCAGGTTTACCATGACTAGTTTATTACCTGGCATACTTTGCTGAAAGCTACTTAATGGATGAGATTGGTAGCAAGACAACAGTGTTCTGTGCTGTCTTAACGCTTGATTCAAGGGGGCATCTCCTGCACAGATCCCACATCTGTAATTTTACATCTAACATACACTTTCTGCTCAGCAAAACATCCCATATGAGCCAACTCAATCAAGATCAGCCCCCTGAATTCTTTTATTGCTGTTGTTTGCTTAAGTAGCCTTAAAAATTTAAAAAAAAAAAAAATTAAAAAGGCACAGTAAATTCTTTTGATCTTTTTGTTTAAAATATAAGAGTGTTAAAATGTCCTAATAATCTGAAGGCTTGCCAGCTTGTAGGCAGGCACTAAGTGAGGTTTAATTTTTGCACAGAAATCAAATATTAGCAAGGGGAACATGAACATATACAAAAAGACTTCTCATCTGGCCAACATCTGGTTTGATGTGGCCTTTATTTCAACAAGTACTTACTGGCAGGTTTTTTGTTGTTGCTTCCTCTCAGAGCAACAACAAACTAGGAGAAGAGATTAAAATTTCCGTATCATTCCCACACACAGAGTGGTGTTGTACAAGTTGCCCAGGATGCCTAATTCATCCCTTTCCCTTTTTTCATTTAGCTTAAAAAAACATTATTATATTTAAATACATGGGCAGGAAAAGTGAGAGCAGCCATTTCAATTGTTACTTTCAAGTACATTCTTGCATGGCAAGTTGTGTCAGTGTTTATTACACATGCTTAATGAAAGAACTGGAATCCAAACCTGAAGCAGGTTTGCACTGGGAGGTGAAATCAGTCATCCTAAGTCTCAGTGGCTCTCAGTTTTACAAATGTGCACATATTTGGAAGTTCAGGCTGTCTCACTGCTCATGCTGAGCCTGACAATCTCCATGTGGAAAGGTATGTCCTTTTTCACTCCACCAGAAGAGAGGCATTCTTCGTGGAATTATTAAAGATTATAAACAGACTTAATTGTGCATCCAGTATTTATTGCTATACCTGCAGATGTACCTGTGCTTGTTTCCAGATTCCCTCTTCTCTCTCTCTCAGGACAGTGGTGTGCACCATTCAAGGTAAGCTGGGAGTCACCACCAGGCCTCTGGTTAAATGACATCCAGCCATACCATCCACATACTATGTGCTCTGCTGGATGGTATCTACCAGGCCTTCCAGCACTGCAAAATTCCAACACCTTCAAACAAGAGCCGTGCTCTTGAAGCCAATCTGCTACAGAGAAGGAATGCTCCACATAAAGACAAAACATAAAAGCCAAGAATAAACCTGTGTTATAGATTGTAAACTAGTCACAGAAAGGCAGCCAGTGCTAGAGCACATCTGTATGCGAAAATGGAAATGCAAGATTTATCTCTACCACTGCCTTGCTTAATCTGCTTTTCACAGTAATGGCATTCCTCCTGCTTGTAGCACCACCTGTCTTTATGCTGCTTTTCCTCTCTGGTATGGCTTTGACCATTTCTGAGTTTTCCCAAAAGCAAAAGTCAAAGTTATGGTTAGACTACCACAGAAACAGTTGCACATTAGGCGTGTGCATCCATTTACTGCAATCAAGCCAATCCACACAACTTATGGAAATGAAAGGTGATGAAGGCTGTTCGGCCTTGCCACAAAAGATAGGACTCTAGATTTGAAGTTCTCTCTTTTTATCCCAAACTCTCATCTCACCCAGAGTGAAATCCTCAGAACATGTCTCACTCCCCGCACATGGCCCAGCCTGGCCATCAGACCTCTGAGGCACTCCTCACCCCAGGGCTTGATTCTGCTGGCTTCCTGAAAATGGCTTTCTCCAAAAGAGGAGGGATTAAGGTTTCAGTATGGATTTTGGGAGAGACAGAATGGAACTGCACAGCAGCTGTCCTTTTCTGTTTGTTTGAGACCATGAATAAGCTTTCCATCTGAAGGTGTTGCTACACCTCTCAGAGGTAACAGTCTCAGGTTTGGGGGAACAGTTGGCAGATGCATGTTTATATAGAGAGGCTTGGAAAGCAGACAATATGCTGAACATGAGCAAATAGTGCCTTCTTCCCCCTCCAACCAGAGCAGTCATGGAGCCAGCCACGAACACAAAACCATGTCAGTCCAGCAGCAGGAAGGGGATGGTGCTAAAGCACTGATGAAGTTTAGAAATTAACTTAGTGGCTGTCTGCGCAGGCTTGGGTAGGGATCTCTACTGCAAGCAAGTCTTCTTTCAGCCTTTTCTTGTGTAAATAAATTGCTGACACAAGTGGTTCAGAACACTGGGAATCAACTTTTCTTCAACTGCCCTCACACAACTTGCTACCCTTCACTCCCTCTCAGTGCTTACAGCAACGGTGGCAACACCATCAGTGGCCAGCTCTGTTTTCTGTACATGCCAGGCAATAATTAGTTGGTTATTTCTTGTCTCTGATTGACATAGCTCCTACTCCAGCGCAACACAGATCTTGTTCTCATCACTTTGCAACTTTCCCAAGATGCCATTTGTGGGCAAGGTGACACAATGTGAGGCAAAACACACAACAACACCATAAACACAAGGGCAGGGCCAGATTCACAGCTCTCTCCTTGCAGTTTCACTCCATAGGAACTCTGTTGAAATGTATCTGTCAAACAGAAGGCCAGAGTTGCATATTCAGCCCACAATGTGGTCATGAGACAGGGCAAAGGAAGAGCACTCTCTTCTATTACTAGAGAGCACTTGTGCCATACAGTTGTTTTATGTTCTGTGACCAAGTAAAGATAAGGCAGAAATACACACACAAAGAGGAACAAAGATGGGGTTTCTATGGAAACACAGAATTTCCTGACTTGTATAATTAAAATTAACTATATCCCTTGTTAATGGAAGTGTGGGGACAAAGAAATGTTGACTCTTTTTTTCTTTATTATATGTATACACTTTTAGCTATCTTTCTTTTTTCACTTCATCTCTTTGACACGTACATGTCCATGCACAGCTTTTTACTTTTATATATGTTTTATACCAAATGTGCACTGTGTAGCTTTCCTAACTCCTAGTAATATTTTAGCAAGAGTTACTCATGTAAATCTCCCATTCGTTGTTGGGACAATAAACCTCGAAGAGTGTGAAAGCACTGCATTAGACTAATTTTTCTCATTCCTGATATGAATGCAGGATGCTAGCATCCGGATGACATGGCACACATAAACCTAAAGATCCACTATTGCTGGATATCATGCATCACCCACTTATTTCTCTGTCTTGTGTAATACTGAGGGAGAATGTTCTCAACAAAACACGTTTGTATTTCCACACAGCAACATCTCTTGCTAGGACAACTGAAGCAGCACCAGTACTTTAAAGCTTTCCACAGTGAAACACAGGTTGTCTGCCTGTAGCTTACAACCTTTGGTTCAGATTGTGCCATATATCTCATGTTAAATCAGAGTGGGACTGATCAGAGCTTGGATAGAAGACCTCCAAGGAAAGCTTTAATCTGGCAGACCATGGTATCAGTGACTCTCTACATGGTATATATGCCTAAGACTTAATACTGAACCACCATTCCAGCTGCAACCCACTGGTATTGATGGAGGTGCTAGTTTTTAAAAGGAAAATTTAATCCCAGCTCTAACCCTTTTTGAGGAGAAATAATAGTACATTGCCTCCATTTTTGCACAGTTTGGCCTCAATTTCCCTCTCATGTGTAAGTCACAGAATCAGTCCACAAAAAGTCTCTTCATTAATAGCTGCCAAGTATTATCAGGTAAGAAGTGAACTTAGGGACACCATAGTTTCCATCCACAAATAACTGACAGGTAAAATAATAAAAATTAAGAATTGGGGAGATTTTGATGCCTTAGAGATGGGAAGGAGAAAATTCTTCCCGGTAGAGTTACAGACATGATCCTATTATGATAATAAGGCAGATGATAGCCTTATTTCAACCTCAAATGGTTTATTTCAGCAACGGGTATAAAGCAAGCCCTTGTCGTACCATCTGCCAAGTACCTCTGGGATCTGACAGCATGGAAAGATCATTAAAAATGTAAGAAGTTGCTGTTTGCATTAATAAAAACACAGGTTCGAAAATTAGGTTGAAAAAGCAACAACATTGTAAACATGCCTTAAAAAGGAAAGCAATTTCCTCTTTGTAGTGAAAGGCATCTTTTATTTTCATTTGTTACTTAGGATGTGACTATGCCAAATCTGGTTTCAGTGTCCTCACTGTGCCTCTCTCTAATGCAGTTTGCACTCACAGAAACTAAATGTGCAATGTACGTGGGACTGTCTCTGCTCTTTCACCTGGACAGAAATAAGCGCATTTCAACCCCTACACCATTACTTCCAGAATTCTTATAATGAGGGTTGGGTAAAATTGAAGCCTATAATAATAGTATGCAGTTCCTTTTTTTAAAGCCTGACCTGCAGTTCTGGTTTTCAAACCAAATGACTGTAGTCAGGCATATTAGTGCTTTAACCTTTTTATTACATTACATACATGAAAACAATTAAGGCTGGGATTCTTTCCAATGTATTATCATTTTCTGTTCCCTCTGGCCTTTTTCCATCCATTTCAAAGAATGTACATAGCATCAACGGAACATTCTCTCATGTTTTATTTTTTTGTTTCTTTTCTGCTTAACAACTGTCATGCTTTCAAGATCAGCCAACTATAGAGTATCATGCAACAGCAGCAGCCGACAGCAGCAGCAGGAGCAGCAGCAAAAACAACAACAAAAAGTTTGGGAGTTTAAAACTCCTCATAAAATTAAATCTGAGATTTAAATTCTCCCTCATATTTTATTGTCTTTTCTTTTCTTTTTCCTGTGGTAAATGGTAATTAGAGTCAATAATCTTTTGCTGAGAGAGCACCTTGTCCTCACAGTGTTTATATCATCATCATCAAAGATCTGCCTTAAGGCCCTGGCGTGTTAATAATTTAAGGTGTGCACAGCCTAGTTATAGCAGGAAGCCTAGTTATTGAGTTTGTAAACCAGCTGATGATTTATGGCAACACCTTGCATGAGTCATGCTCATTAAATAAAATACTTCAGTTTAATAAGGAACATGGGGTAAATAGTTCTTCCCGTTACAGGGTGACTGTGCAATTGGAAATTGCTGAGTTTTGTCACCAGCTTTGCCACTGCTATTTTGTCTTAATTGCAACGTCAGGGTCAGCTTGTCTTTGTGCTTGTGCAGGCACGTGCATGTGCACACACACATTCCCCTGAAGTACAGATAGAAAGTCTTTCACCAATGCTTTTATTTCCCCCCACCCTCTCTGCCTCTCCCTTTCTCTCCATACAGCTGTTTCATAAGTTACCCTCTGATAATGAAGATGTTAAATCTCTCTTTAAAAGGCTACTAATTAAGAAAACAGAAATGTTCACTGAAATAAAATTACACAGGAAAAAAAAAATCAATATATGGTTGTTAAATGTAGCTTGCATTTGAGAGCCATAACCATATTTTACTTTTAAACACTAGAGTTAACTCTGACTCATTAGAAATTCCTTGGGAAATTGAGGCAGTAAAAGCCCTACACATTGGCCTCTTCTGTTTAACCAGAAGTGACCGTGCTTTGCCCACTTTCTTTAGAAACCCACTGTACCTCCAAGAGATTTCAGTGGGATTAGGTAGTGTCAGCATCTACCCTCCGATGGCAAACATGCAGACAATGACCTCCTCTGTATCAACTATATTGTCAGCATTTTTCAATCTGTTAGGAATCAGGGCATACCTCCTTAGGGACACTGAAATCCCCCCTCATCCCCACCAAAGCCAGTGGCACTTGAGCACTGGGAGTGGAAGGAGCTAATGCAGCTGTGGCTGGAGTCTTCACTAGGCTGGAGGCTACTCCAGGGCAAAATTACCCTTGTCTTCACTGGGAGGAAGGTGGGACTCATGGAGTTACAACATTTCTATGGAATAAGGAGAGAAAAAAATTGAGTAATAACATAAAAATTCCCATATACTTTTCTTGATGGGTTTCAGTATGATTATCCCAAACCAAAGGCATCTCAACTGGGTTTACTTAAACTCTTAAACAAGCAACGAGAAATTAGTTTTCATTTTAAAAAAGAAAGCCAAATTTTCTCAGCAACAGGGTATTAGCAAACATGCCATTACCCCTGCAATATTGATTTTATGTGTTCTTTGTGGTTCCTTTTAGATGTACTTTTCCATATTGTTTTCACAGAGGTGATACAGCTGTAAGTTTAATTTTTTGACTAATAACTGAACATCCCCAGACATAGACAGCCTGTCAGATATAATTAATCAATTTGTTTCAAGAACATTGGGCCAGGCCCACTTGTGGGGTAACTTCCAGATTTAACAGCACCACACAGACCAGTGATCTAGCTGCCAATTTGTAAAAAGTGGCTTGAGTCCTCCCTTTTTTTCCAAGAAAAATAAAGCACAACATAACAGGTTGTACATACTAGGTGGGCCATTTCTCTGAGGCATCTAGTATTTGTATTTTGCAACCTTTTGATTGACACTTGTGCCAGTGTAGGTTCTACCATGATCTTGTTTTGCAAAGNGACATAACAGGTTGTCCTACCATGATCTTGTTTTGCAAAGAGAGAAGGCAACATGGACTGCTTCTGTGAGACACATAAATGAAATACGGCAACAAATTGAGCCTTATTTCTCTGTTGTTGTTTTTGTTTGGTTTTGGTTTTGGGTTGTTTTGTTTTTGTTCTTCTTATTGCACAGTCCCCTGGCTTAGTCCAGGGGTTGCTCTGAGCCCTGGTCTCCTGCAGCACTACCTTGCATGCACTGAGGTGTCCGGCCTGCAGCAGCTGCACCCAAACTTGTCCTAGGGTGCTTTCAGATTTCACTTGTCTCCAGGCAGCCTAGTGAGGTATTTGAGAGTATACATTTTACAGGTAATGGGACTTAGGTATGTTCTTCTCACCAAAAATGTCTAAGTCACTGAATCAGAGGCACACAAAGATCCTGGGGCAGAGCAGAGTGAAAAAAAAAAATTAGTTTCTTCAAGGCCTAGAATAAGTGCCCTAATTCATAAATTTATCTTCTAAATGGGAGAAATCTTTGCAATGTCTCAACTATGACACTCTTACTTCTGGAGGCTATCGCAAAGGTGATGTGAGAAGGAAGGACACTGGACTGGAGGAGGAGTATCCTTTTTACAATTCAGCCATTGTAGAGGACTGCTTTGGACGTTTTTGCTTTGTTTTTCAGCTTCATACAATGCACATTGTGGTTACTCCTTAATAACCACACAGAAAGCAGAAAACAAAATACATTTCCTTCTTATCTTTTGCTGTGCTTAGTGAATGCAAGAATTGCATCGGCTTCACCTCCACTGGAATGACCACCTCCCTTCAGAAAGTTCCCAACTGATTGCACCTAATTGCCTTTTGTGCTAGCAAAACACATTCCTGACACCATCTTTGAGCCCTATAGAAACTACCACGAAATTCAGAAAATCAGGTTTATAGAGCAATTCCTACCAGTGACAAGGGCGTAATCGGGCATGGAAGTTCACTCAGATAAGGGACTAGGAAATGCTCCCAAAACATAGTAATACTAACCTAGACTGGAATAGGATGCTTTTGACCCCATGCCTACTCCTAGTGCACCCCCAGTCTCCACACTGGGGTGGTGTGAGGAGCAGAAAACTCCTTGACACAGTGCAAGCCCTGCTCAGCAGTAATAAAAACATCCATGTGCTACTAGCCTGTGTTCAGCACAAATCCAAGACACAGTCCCATACCAGCTAATATGAAGAAAGTTAACTCTATCCCAGGCAAAACCAGCAGTATTGTTGCAAAGTTCAGGGCTCCACTTTCCTCTTTTTGGCTGGAGTCATTGGCAAGGAGTTTGGATGATCTAATTACCAATGTCAGCCAGAAAGAATGGTCATATATGAACTAATTTTCTCACTCCAGAACTTTGGTCCCTGCTGCTGTGGGTTCTTCACCCATAGCATGGAATAGAACATAATCTCTGATCCTGCCCCATACGAGGAGATGAGAGGCATGATTAGCTCCTGGTCTCTCTACAGAATGATACCCATTCTGGTCTTGTACCCAGAAGAAGCTGATTTTGGGGGAAAGTGGGCCAAATTAAACCATTTGCATCCATCTGTCTAGAACTGGTAAAGAGCAGCAGAGAATCCCACACCCAGGCTGCACCAAAGAGGAATACTTCCACTTCTGGAGGCCAGGAGACGGCTGTAAACCAATCTGATGTGCCACAGGAAAAACACACTGTTGCTTCTACTCTTTATGGTAGGTGGGGTAGGAGGGCAAGTGGCTTCCTCTTGAAGATGGGCAAAGTGGCAATTATTATTATTTGCACTGGAATAATACTTAGAGACTACATCCCTGCTGTTCTAAATTATATAGCAAACTACCTATTCAGCCACGGTAAAGGATTTTCAGACTAAGTATAGAAACATGAAGTTTCAGGTCTTGGAGGTTTCAGATGAGCTGACACAATTTTGGATGATACTTTGAATTAAGGCCAAAAATAGTCACAAAGTGTAGAAAAAGGAGCAAGCATGAATGTGGAATTGAAAACATAAGGAGAAAAAAAAGCTAAATTAGACCATTAACTTATAAAAGAGGTATTAAGTGGAAAAGGAATTTAGATTACATAATGGAAAGATACCAAAACAAGGTACTCTCCTATACATTATCAGGCAAGTTAACATACCTAAGCAAATTCATCCTGTAATTGGCTTCAGTTAAGCGCTCTATTCAAAGCATCTTTGGGATAATTCAGAGTGCCACTAGGATGCCTGGCAAGTGAAAAGCTTCTGGGAATTAAGCAAAAGAGTCTCAGAAACAGCCATAATGAAGCAACTGGAGAGTAACAAAGAATATGATGCTCACCTGGTTCTTGAAGGTTGTTTGTCAACAAGACACAATGGGACTCCAATAGAAAATTGGGGGGGGGGGGGGGGGAAGAGCTTGCTGATGAAACTCTTGCAATCATGAATATGAAATAGAAATAAACCACAGTGAAAATGAGTGAGTCCATATAGTACTACAAATCAGAAATCATATTAAGGATGCAATTTATCATATTCTGGCCAAACTGCACAAATCTGTCCAGAAAATTGCAAAATTAGTTCATGCTCAGTATAAAGGGAGCGAGGAATTTCAAAAGACTAATGAGAAGCAAATGTTAGCCCAGCGTTTTCTCATGCCCTATTTGAACCAAAGTTGACTTGCATATGTGTTGAGGCAAACTCAGAACTGGACCCAGCCTGACTGGATTTTGAAAGCATGGCTCCAGATGAGCAGCCAACACACAGGGTCTAGGTACCTCCAGATAAGCATCTTTCTTTGGACAGCAGAAGACGAAGACACTGAACAGCACATCATCCTGAAACAGACAGAAATCTTAGGCATAGCCTTCAGTGCTCAGCTGAAGCACAATAACAGAGCTGGAAATATTCCTTTGTAGATAGATGAGCACCCACCAGAGAGGAGATCAGATTACCAAGTAATTCTATAATAAATAGCAAGAGCAACATCCAACAGAATGGGAAAAACACCAAGACATTCCTGAAAGGTTTTGGTACCTAGATTTTGGTTTTTGAAAGGTTTTGACAGATGGATACCTATGCGATTTAAACCAGAAAAGTCACCGACTGTGCTGCCTCTTATTTCCTATCTTCATCTGGCTCAGTTTTGAGTGCTTTGATAAGGTGTTGCGCAGCACATGCTATTTGGATTAACCAGTTATAAATCCTAGCTTTCTTTACATGTATTTTCACTTAAGTTAGAAACAACTAGCATAGCTTATAAGGGAAGGGGTTCATTTGACCAAGTTATCTTTAAAATTCAGTCAGGATCACCATGCCCAGCCTACACTATGCAATGTCAAACAGTCTGGCAGACGGTAAGTGATAGAGGACTTGATAACAAAAAGCCTTGGTTGAGTAAAAAGGTTGGTATTTGTCATCATTACCATATCATAACACACCTCACAACATTTTATTAAGCTCACGAGTTTGGGGCAAACAGGCAGAAGGCAAATCACAGTCCTGCCAACTTCTTGAGCAAATACAATTAATTCTGAGGTATAGCTAGAGAAGAAGGTTATGCTAGGACAAGAGCAACACCCAAAGTTGCCAAATAGCTGCTATCTAAATAAAAGAGATTTCAGCAAGTATTTGGGAACCTGACATACTTATGAATATTGTGTCTGTGCCAAAGTCAAATATGAGGAGCCTGCATTACAGGAAGGCCTGCAGGAGGACCTGAAGCTGCCGACTGTACCTTGAGGGCATCCAAAAGCAACTGGCATGGTTCTTGCACTGGCAGAAAGCAGCACATGCTCACCCCACTACTGATGACAAAAAAAACCAAAATGTGAAACTGACACAGATGCCAGGTGCTGCTGAACAAATGCTGGAGATGAGGAATGTAAAACACAACGGGAAAGTCTCAAGAGGTGCTCAGGACACAGTTACTAGTCCAAGTCCTGTGCAGCTCAACAGCCTCTTGGCATCAAGGGGTTTCTGTTCTTCTCTTCCTTCCTATCCCCACATGCACAATGTGTGCATTCATTTAAGTGTGTGTTTGGGGGGCAGTAGGAGGTAGGTTGCTGCTATTTTTTCATGTTTGCTTTCAACTTTTTTTTTTTTCTTTCAGGGCTATGGTTTAATAGCAGTCACTGAAATAAAGACACTGACCTATGCCCTGTGGAAAGGATGTAGTCCTCTCCCTGGCCCATGAGCAGGAGCTCAGGGCACAAAGCTCCTCTCCATCAAATCTGTATAAAGTGGCATTCCCCAAAGCCTGGTGAAAAACTTCAGCACAGGTGCCAGAAGTGGTAAAGCAATGTTTCAAAGCCTGAAAACATAATTGCATCATTTCCAGGTAAGAATTTAGCTTCCAATTACTATTATTTTAAAGGATTTCTTTATAATATTACATATGTTGTAATGAAAAGCAAAATATACGGGTTTTTTTTTTTAGAAAAAGGACTCTAAAAAGGAAGTGTAATGGCATGCAATTGGATCTGGCTTGTTGCTGGTCAAGCAGGTCCCAGGCAGTGACAGAGGACAGTGTCTTCGTATCGGCCGTGTCATGGACAAGAGGCACACAGATTGAAGTAAGTCCACACAGCCATACCCACAGAAACACCAAATGCCCTGCAAATCACTTTGACTTATCTGCCGGCAGATTTCTGAGAATATGAGTTGTTCCGGGAAGGATGAGCAGACAGGGACACAGTCAGCCCCGAGTCCCGCAGGAAGTGCAGCCACAGGGCATTGCAGGAGAAAGGGGGAAGGTTTTAGAGGCATCCAGACAGGGGAGCACTCCCAAAACCTGACACATGAACTGTGTGGGGACTGCACATGCTTCTGATCAGAGCATCATGCAAAGAGAAATGAGAAAAGAGAAATGAGAAAAGAGAAATGAGGTGCAGGGCATGTAACGGGAGGTTGATGCCCTCACTGCCACATGCCTTAGCAGTCAGGGACACTCCAGCTCACTAGATTAAAAACTAACACACAGTACTTGCACTGAGGTCAGACTCCTCATTGCAATGCAGATAGACTCAGACTGGGGAAATAATTGACATGGGAACAATAATGAGAAAATCAATGGCTAAATCAGATATCATTGACTGCAATGAAAATTTTGTGCATGGAGGATTTTCAGGATAAAGACACAGCTTTTCTTTTAGGCTGGATGAGTTGGTAGAGATGCGAGAAAAAGTAATGTGGTTAATAGTGCTATCCTTGTTTCCCTAAATTCTAGACAGAATCCAAAAGAAGTCTTGTTGACAATGTGATTCTTCAGCCAAAGTTTTGGGCTGTGCTTCTGTAAACGTTTAAACATGTGTATGATTAAGACCTCGAGAGGCTAGAGCATTTCACCAATGGTGTGAGACACTGCACAGCTTCATTAAATTTGACATTAGAGCTAATATATCAGGAAAAAAAAAAAATAGCCCAGTGCCACCCTGCATATCTCTGCATGTGTGAGGGACACTCCACTGGGTAAAGCCCACGGTGCTTGCATTATTATTTGCAGCAGTTTGTAGCCGTACTCAAAGCTTTTAATCAGCGCTCTACTAACGCAGAGGCAGTGTCCAAAGTGTAAAAAAGCCCCACGATACTATCTGAGAATACTTAACACCATCATGAGCCATTCGCTGTTTGGCATGATGTTATCTCCACCTTCTGTCAACAGTATCTGCTAGAAGATCGATAGCAATCGTAAAGTAATGTTTATTATCACCTTGCCCCTCACACCTGCCCCACCGAATCGTTGCTCTTTGTCTCAGAGGCTATAAAAGTGCAGCAGATTAAAGCAGAGACATGCCTTCACCTTACAGCGGTGTACATTTTTGTTGCAGCGTTACAGCGCTAATTAAACATCCCGTGCACATCGCTACCACTACTCCTTGAGCGGGAAGAGTGGAGGACTTCACGCGTCCTCCCGCACCAGGCAGGTTTTTCAGCCTGGGCGTAGGAAAGACTGGCATTAGAACGTTCTGTGAAAAGAAACGGCCAAAGAAATTCCAGGTGCGAAGGCGGCGATCCGGGGGCCGCGCGCGGGTACTCTGGACCGAGCTGGCTGCTGGCCCGTGCGGATGCTCCCTTGCTCCTCGCCCCATTTCTCCCTCCACAGCAAGCTCCCGACNGACCGTCACGGCGTGTGACGGGACGGGACGGCGCCCTGCTCGTCGAGCTAGAGGCAGGGAGGGAATTTGTTGTCGCAGGGAGAAGGGGCACAGCGGGCAGGGCGCCCCAAATCAGGCGCGCCGCTGTCCCTCCTGTCAGCAGCGCGGGGCGAGCCGCGCCCCCGACAGCGGCGGCGAATTCTGGCGCTGACGTCATCTGATCGCCGATATATTTTTTTAATTAGGTGGCAGCTAAATGAAGAGTGATGTAGAGCATTGTGAATGTAATTATCCATTGTGCTTCGGAGAGACGCCTATAGATTTTTTTTTTCCTCGTCCCCCTTCCCTCTGAAAACTATCAAAAACCTGGGGAATTCAAATAATCTTCCGTCCCCGTGCATGGATGGAGCCTGTCAGACCCTGTGCAAGGGCTACTGACAAACACAAAGGAGCAACAATAACTGCACACCACTTACAGCACTGCTAGACTTACTCATTCATTGTAACATAATAATTTTGGAT
>VWZN01022516.1:226635-238982 GCA_013396955.1 Regulus satrapa
AAAAAAAAAAAAGTAACAGTGGGTTTCAGTGTTCCCCCATGGGGGCTGAAAAGGAAAGAGAGGGCTGGTCTGGCTGCCTCCCCGTAAAGTGTAGACAACTCTTGCATGTGGAAATGAGTGAAAAATTTGGGGAGCTGAGCCAGGAAGAGTGGCCAGAGCCGGCTGTTTCTCACATGGCAATGGCCTATGCCCCTGTGCAACCCAGGCAGCATGCCCTGCCCCAGGAAAAGGCAGAATGGCATGAGGGAGAGCCTCACTCTTCTGGCCTCCACTCCCAAAAATGGAAGAGTGGCTGTTGGGATACAACAAGCAACACCTGCTGTGAGGAGGGTTGTGTGGAATGGAACTGGGCCAATCCCTGCTGGCTTCACAAAAGCGACCTGCACTCCACAAAAACACCTCACACATTTCCAGTACCCAGGAGAGCACATTTCCCCACGCGTCTTACACAACCATGCCATTTGCTTTCCCATGCATGTGCTGCCTGGGCCCCTTTTAACTAAAAGCACCCCCAAAGCATGAGTACTCAGGCACACAGGACACCCCTGATGAGAGCTGCCATTGTGTACTGAAAGGACAAGGATGGCATCAAGGTGAACACAAAACACATCCTGTCTCCTCACAGGGATTCGAGCTCAAGTCAGAGGCAACAGGAGCATGCTATCCTGGAATCGAATGCCACAGTAATGCCCTGGTGAGTGTTTTCAGCAATGGCCAAGGAGGATACATTTCCATGCTAGGTAAGAAAATACCTAAAAGGGGGTGTCTGGTTGTATTGAGAGCAAGGAGTGAGATTCTGGCTCCAAACAGGGAAAAGAGAAAACTTTCCTGGACTTCTACAGGACTGGCATTTCCACCTGTGTGATTTCTCCCACCTCCATCAATGTGGTGGTGCTCACATGCACCTCAGGCACCTCTTCCCTGCTGTGTCTCCCTTCCCTCCTCCCAGAGCCAAGTCTTACTTCCCCTGTGGGTGTCCTCTATCCTCCCCTATGTTTTTGACCTGGCCAGACAACCTGAGATGTTGTTACCAGGCTGCTGCCTGGCTGAAGCTTCAGGAATCAAGGAGAAAAGAGCAGTAGCAATGCTCTCTACCCACCTCTCCTACTCCTTTTTCCAAAAATAATCAGGTTACTTAATTCCACAGTTTCTCCTGAGAATCTGGAAGGTGGGATAGATGCAATATCGTGAATCAATACCTTGTTTGGGGTACAAGCCCACCAATAATGACTTTTGTTAATAATTCCAGGGGAATCTGTATTTGAAAAGTCTAGTACCCAATACCTGTGAGTAGTATGAGATAAAAAGACATAAAGTGGGTAGGGCAACCACCAGTGAATGCCAGTACCAGCGTGTGGTGCACAGGTCACTGGTCCTCATCTCTCATCACTACTACAGCTGAGGAAGGCAAAGCCCTGCTCAGAAGGAACTGAGCGTGGTGTAATTTTGCTTCACCACTAAAGGCGCCTGTACTGCAGAGCAGTCAGAAACAGCAAAGTGGATAGCAATCCACAGAATATGCCTTGGGAGACACATTTAAGTCAGACCTAGGTTTCTGTAAGACTTTACAGTCAGAATTCTCCCAACAAAGTGAATTTGTGTGCTTTGGTTTTACATGTGTGTGTCTGTGCCTGTGAATGTATCTACAGCTGCATAGTGCTTCATCTTTGTGAATGACATACAATAGATATACATCCTGAGAGAGACGTAGATACATAGCATAAGAGACCTCTATGAAGGGGTTACCCAACACACTGACGAGTGATGGTATGCAAGCACATGTAGAATCCATAAGTCTCACCCCACAGTAAAACAGATAACACCCAAGTTTAAAGCTAAGGGCAATATTAACTAGTTTTGAATAAATAATTAGGCCATCAGTGAAGCAATCACTTCCATCTTTTTGGGAAGAAGAGCCCCTGAAGATGACATAAAAAAGCCCACAAAGATTTGTACTCTTGCCTTCATTGGGAAGAAAAAGAGGGATTATATCTAACAAACTAACTAATAATTGGCTAACATGCTCCCATATTTGAGTGCATACACACTAAACTTACTGGGTTTTTTCCCCAGTTTAAAAATAAATGAAAAGTTATTCATATTATTTTACCAGCAGTTAAATTATCTGCTAAGTAAACTCAGCAGCAGCTCTTTGCCTTTTGTGCCGGCTGAGATGTGTCACAGACCTGTGAGGAAGCTCATCAGCTCAAGCCAGGTGTGAGGGCCACAGACTTATATCCCACCCTGCAGTCCATCAGCCCTCTCACCAGCCTCACAGGCAGCTCGTGCCTTGCCATAGGTGGGCAGAACACTTAGAGTTGTGTCTGTTGTGGACTGCCCATGATCACCTACTGCATTCCCGTGCTTCTGTCTTAGACTTCTGAATCACCACATTTTGTGGTGCAGGGCACAAAGCTGTGAGTTTCATTGAAAGTTCAAAAGGTTCTGCTCAGGCAACACTTCCCTAGGGCATCTAGATGGCCAAGCATTTTAAAGTCTAGTGAAGATCATGCTTGCAGGATCTCCATCAATGTGTTTGGTTTGAGAAGTATCCACAAGGTGTGGCATAGCTAATGCCCAGTCTCTGACCATAAATAAAATTTCATTGATGAGTATCAAGGCATAAAAGAACAGCAGCAATTGGAAGTATTATGCTGTTTTTCTTGCAAACAGCATAGTTAATGCTCTTGAAAACAAATCCTTGGCTCAAAATTACACTCTCAGACTGCAAACACTCTGTCGAAGAACTGTTCTGTTGGAACTGCTGTGTATTTTGTTAAACCAAGCCATGTACTGAGAGGTGTCTTGATATTTCCTTTCATTATGGGCCCATTCTTCAGCAGAGGAGGAGTGCTCACTAGCAGTCACTAATTGAACTAACTGAATCTCCCAGTAGGTCTGTCCTGTCTGCGGTCTCAGTGAAGGGAACAAGGCACTGCTTTAAGAGCTCTGCTTTGCCAAGGCTCCAAGTGGCACTGGTGAATGCTGCTGCCTTGGCTTTGAGCAGAAATTTCACAGAGATCACATATGTGTGAGCAGGTTTAAAAAAAAAAAAAAAAAAAAAAAAAAAAAAAAAAAAAAAAAAACAGCAAACCAGCCTACAAAAGGTAGAACCTGAAAAATTAGGAAATTATAAGTGAACAGGGAACACAGGCAGAAGTATTGCACACAAAGGGCAATAAACATATGGAATAAATTAGGGGAGTAAGCAATGGAAGCAAATCATGTAAATGAATTCCACAGACACCTAGGTTTGTTGCTACAGAAGCAGGGGATGGGGGAGAAGGATGGAAAACCAGAAAAGTGGAACTAAAAGGGCCTTCTTCTGATCCCATGGCCTTTTCTTATGGTTCCTAAACTCTCTGTTTATCTAGATAATGCTGAGACCCCAGATTAATAAGCATGTGATATTTGTAGGTACCATGTGTACAAGCACACCTGGACATAGTTTCTCTTGGTTTACTTCAAACACCCAGCTTGCCTTCGAAGTATAGTATGAGGATCTCTACAGCAAATTGAAATGTAAGTGTCTTGATTTCCCTGAAACTATGAACTCTCATTTTTACTATCCTTCTGATAGGACAGGGAAGAGGATTGAGTTGCTTTTTTTGGTTTTTTTGTTTGTTTGTTTGTTTTTTTTAATGTTTTTTAATTTCAGAAGAGAAAGAAATTTACAGAAGCATGTTCTGACTTGAAAGACCAAATATAGTATGCCTATACATGGGAGAGGAACAACAGATTTTCAGATTTTATATTATTAAAAGTAGCTTGGTCACAAGCTGGAGCTGCCACAGTTAACCTTATTGCACTGGTTTTACTGGCATTTAAATGTGTTACCCAGGACTTAACCCTATATTATTCACTAAGAGGCTTGTTCCCACCAGAGGACATAGGAACATCACTGCTATTAGCACGAAAAGGGGAGCCACATAAACACAGCGAAGAGAATAGCCCCTTGTGTACATATACTTTTTATGATAATGCAGTGGAGTTAACTCTCAGGGTTTTTGTCCCCTGCATTCCCACTGTGCTCACTGGTGGTGAAGGGATTGCAGCTGCAGCCAGACTTGATGCTCTTGTGCTGGGACCAAGGGGATATCACCCCATCAGCAGGGCAGAGCAGAGGCAAGCAGAGCTGCCTGCTACAACAGAGGAAGTGTTAAATACAGACTTTCTCCTGGGTTGTGTAGGTTTGTTGGTTTGGTTTGGTTTGTTTTTTAATTTATCCTGTTTTTAATAAAGCATATACTGTAGCTCAGGAAGCAAACGGGCCTGGGGAATGGCAGCGGTAGGCAGGAGGAGTCAGCCCAGGCTGCATAAATTGAAGGTTTCACATGCTCTGCAAAGAGTCTCTTTGAGAGATAAAAAGAGGTAGGAGACCATCACAGACAATCTGATCCACAGCTTGCACAGGGGACCTGAGGTTGTCAAATGCCATGCCAGCCTTTACCAAAGGGAGCTGCACTTCAGTCAGTGTGCAGGACACCACCAGCCCTCACATCTTGCCAGGACAGCTCTGACACTGACCACAAGGTTGGACCCCTGCCTTCAGCAGCACAGCCACCAGTGCTTCAATGCTTCATTTAACCCAAGTCTCACAGGTGATACCTCTTTGCATGCATATTCTTAGTTTCTTTTGCTATTCGATTAATTTTGGGATAAAACACAGGAGTCTCATTTGAAACTGATCATTAAAAGGGAAACAGGACTAAAGAAAAACCCACCACCACCACCATTTAGACACTTCAAGTTCACAGAGCAAGCGGGAATTAGAAATTAAACGGGACACATCTATTTCATCCTCTTATATACCTTTAGGTGATATTAGATGTTAGGTGATGGGATATTTGCAATATCCTTATATTTAAGTTCTGCATGTCTTGAACAGTGAGTTTATGACTATAGTCTACCTCCTGATGCCAGCAATACAAGCACACAAGACTGACATGTTGGTGGTATTTAATTAAAGCAAATTTTATTCACATTTCTATCCATATATACAGGACAAATCCTTATTTGTGCCAAATAATTAAAAAAAAACCCAAAAGCATTTACAAGGCGCTTGTAGTTTGTTTCCTGAATAGTCACACTCTAGTGCAAACTGTTTCATGTATTCCTTTTATTCTGTATGTCTGTACCATGCTTATTTCCTCCAGTACACTGGAAACCCTACACCACTCTATAGGGGGGAGTAAAGAAAAATTATTTACACAAGAGTCTGAAAGGCAAGAGGCTTGCATTTCTCTCCGGTACTGTGTGGGGTGGGATATTTGGCCTTGAACAATGTCCTTTAACCAGTTGGTGGTCTGATTCCCTTCTCACTAAAGGACTAACATCGCGCTGTCCTCCAAGTCCACAGTGGAGGTGTTGTGCACTGTAAATGCCCAGCACCCACATGGCTTTTGCTCCTACTGGAACTGCTCTACTGACAAGAGAAACAGCAAAAGTTCCTGCTTCCTCCATTCAAGGCTGCTCTTTGCCCCACGACCCAGCCAGCCTGTAAGCCCCAGCACAGGTGAAGTTTATCAGTTCTCCTGTCTAAGATGTATTATTCCAATGGCAGAAGGATGAGTGGCATGCTGAGCCACAGCTGAGGTCAGTCAGATATCATGGTGGACTCTTAACCACTCTTAACCACTTTGCCCAATCACTATGCAAAATGCCTAGGTGGAGGATCTTTTTTGTTGTTGTTTATTTTTAGGACAAAATAGTATATGTGTCTTCCACTTCATCAAATGCAAATAATCAAGGAAAATATCTTCTTTTTCTCCCTGACTTGTTTTCACACAATATCCTGGCCTGTGCTTAACAGACAATCAAATAAAACCCAGTCTTAACAGGATTCCTGATGAAATAGAAATTGATTGACCAAAACACCGAAAAACAATGGAAAGAAAAATTTTCTGTTTTAGAATAGCCACTTCATAGTAGCTGGCAGAGGAGTTACTTCCGGATTTTGTCATCCTGTTACTAGCACATTGCTGTATCTCCACATATCAGCACTGTTTTAGAAGGTACAGCCAAATACAACAACAGTTCTACTTTTAAAGTCCATAAAAATCACTAAAATCAGAATCTGCCTATCTCCTAGCCTCAAGATGCCAAGAGTCTAAGGGCCAGAAACACTAGACTATAAACTAAACCAACATAGAGAGGTTTAGACAGCCACATCTAAAAGAGAACAAACATTTGCATCACTCATTCTTCAATGCATTTTAGGTAAACCCAAAAAGAAGCAAAGTCTCCTGGTATCAAGACACCCCCCCCGACATCAGTGGGGCCATCTAGCTAATTTTCTGGGGGACACACCAGAAAGGAAACAGGAGCGATTACAGGGCTTGACCACCTCATGCTCCACAAGCTATGATCTCAGATGCTGGGGTGGTGGCAATGTCTCTCCGCATCCCAACAGCACAGGGGCTGCTTGGGTGCATGGCTCCAGAGCCAAGCCATTTTCCCTCTCCAAGCACAGCCGTGAGGGGCACGTGAACACTGCAAGCCATTGCTGTCCCCTGACTTGCAGAGCCTCTCCTTGCCTAGATGACTTATCTGACTCACTCAGAAGAAAATTTGGAGAAGAAGGACTGATCATGCCCTCACTTGCCTGGGAGGCATTGCTGAACCATCATCAGAAATGGCCTGATTGCTATGAACAAGGGGAAGCACATTTTGAAGAGGCCTAGGCAGGGATGCCAAGACACATCATGCTGCTCAGCTATGTTCAGAGTCCTTTTGTGGAAGTTCACAGGAGGCGCTCAGGGACAGGACGAAGGGCAGTGGCTGGGGAGCCACAGGTCTGTCCGTCATTCAGAGGACCCTACGGAAAAGGCCGCCAGGATGCGTTCTGCCAGCAAGGTTCATGTCAAATAGCAGAGGCTGGGTCTGGGGGAGGCCATCGAGTTTAGGGACAAGCAACCCCTTTGAGGAGCAGCCGGAGAAATGTGACACAGCCACAGAAGAAATGCAGCAGTGAATGCATGCAACTGTTCCCACCCTGGACACTGCCAGGGCAATAGCGAGGAGGGAATCAGAAGTGACAGTACTGCTTTCTTGTTCAACAGGGTGAATCCAGGACACAGGCACAGCTTAAAATGTGCCTTTCCCATCACTTTGGGTTCAAACCTTGGTGTTATTTATAAGCAGGGTTGTGGAGTTCACTTCCTTTCCTTGAGAATTTTTCCTTCTCATTAATTTTATCGGTAAAACTAAAAGAGAAGGATTTCTTGGTAAGGGTATGAGGGATGACATGATGCTGTGGCATCTCAATCTCTTTGTCCAAATCTGCAAATACCAAGGCTTGGGAGCAGCTTTCCTAAAGTGACAAGACTCCCTGAACTGCGTAGGTGCAGACTGTCCCGTGTAGATGTTCCATCGGCAGGATCCAGTTTTCCAAATGGCTGTATTAGATGTTCACCTGACAAATGTAAACTTGAAAGGCACAGACCTAGAGTACCCTTTTTGTCTTTATTTTCTAACTTATTCTTAGAAACAGGCCAGCAAGTATTTTTAATAAAATTTTCACATGCTTCCAAGTCAGTTGGGCTGGTCTTAAGATAAGGACATAACACAAAAAGCACACAGGGATCAGATTTTTAAAGCACTGAACTACCTGAAAGTGCAGAGAGACACCTAGCTGTTTCCTATTGCTCTCAGTGCAGAAGAACTGTGCACAGCCCAGTACCTCTATATACTGAAGATAATCCCAGTACCTCTATACTGGAAAAAAATGTGACGAACAAACAGTAGATTATAGAAAAGGGGTGCAGTGCCTTTCATTACTCTCAAGTTACCAGCATCTTGCAAGTCATATTTTGCAGCTTAATCCACAGTAGACAGCCACATACGCAGGGGAACAACTTAGTGCAGGAGCCTGTGTTAATCAGTTATAATCAATTATATTTCTCAAACAGACAACAAAAGCACAGCACTTGTGGAGTGTTACAATCCCTCCACCCCCTACCAATTCCTTATGACAGAAGTAATAGAAAAGAGTGTAATTCCTCCAGGTCCCAGTCTGGTTCTCAGTCTCCCCATCACCCCCATCTCAGCACACCATCAAGAGATGAACAGCAGTCCCACTAAAAATGTGCCTATGCAGAGCATGCCATGAGTGTTCACACTAGTAAAAGTAAAATGTTGAAAAGTTTGGGCCCTATATGTTCTCAGTGTTTATTCTCATGGCTTAGCTAAATACTCTGTATAACATTGGTTAGAAAATTTACAGTTCTCAGTGAGTAATGCACAAACCAAGACTTACATGAGGGCAAATTCTTACAAAAAAAAAAAAAAGGCTTCAAAATTATGCTGGCAATGGAATTGCAACCAGCATGACAATTAGACACAATGTTAATCAGATATGAGCAATATGAACCAGATTATTTTATTAGCCTGGGAAAGACAGTCAAGCTTCTACCATTTCCTTTAAGGTGATTGATGATGATGATGATTTTATTGTTAAAATAAAATTTCTCCTCATTTTCATCTGGAGAATTCAACTTACTACACAACTTACTACTTAAGTCCATGTCTCAAGAAATTGCTGCTCACTCTGCTGTCACTATCGCACTGAATTGCTTTTATTTTCAAATCCATGTCTGTTGCTATTTTTAATATATTCGTCCTGATGAGCGCTTCCCTACCACCACCACACTGAGCCTCACACCAAGGATACTAAGGGAACACACCTCGGCTCCTCCAAAATCAGTGGTTTAGGCTGCGAGCTTCACTTATGTCCAGTCTTCAGAAGAGAGGCAGAGCACTGTGGACATGCTCACAGCTTTCTACTCAGCTCCTAAATCTCTTGGGCACCATACCACAAAGAAATATACCACGAAGAAAGCTACCACAGTGTTAGGGCTGCCTTCAGCACATGGATGCAGAGCAGTGCCCATTCCAGGGAGTGTGAGGGGAGCACCCCTGCAATGGCAAATGTGGGTCAGCTCCCAGGGGTGCACTAGCCAAAGACCACTATGGGATTTAGTAGCTTAAACTTACACCTGCAGGTGTGAACATGAGCTACAGTATCCCTCCGTGTCATGTCCTGTCAGTGTTCCCTGCAAGTCAGTGGGATTGCTGTCCAGGTGTTCACTGAAAACAGCACATAAATGTTTCAAACACCACTTCATAGGTCTCACTCCAAAGCCATAAAGAAAACAGAAGGCAGAAAGCCTGAGCACAAACCCTTAAATAACAAATATTCTTCTCCCCTCGCTAGGATTTTACAGGCTGAGGAGCAATGTTAGCTGGAACCTTCATTTTACAGCTTTTTTCTCAAAAACTCAGCATACAACCAGCCTCAGAAGTGTTAGTGATGTTGCCTGGAGAAGACCTCTTGGATTTACAGGCAATAGTTAATCTTTAGCTCCAGTAAGGCAGCTGTGCTGCAGGGTTAGTAGGAGTCACCATGTTGGTAAATGATTGCACCACACACACAGCCCTGAAGGAGTACCCTGCAATTATGGGGAAAGGTTTTCTGTGCCACTTGAAAAGGCCTTCAGGTTAGGAAGGTCTTGTCAGGCAAACTGGAAAAACCCTTCTCTCTGCAAGACAGACTTTAAGGCAGGGTGGCTTGGGCAGACAAAGCCTCTGAGGACAAGACATAGACAGGACCTAAGGTCACCCGTGTCTTGCTGGCAGCAAGAGTCAGGGCTGCTCTCTGCAGTCTTTATACATCTAATTCAATATCTTGAGTAACTCTGAATTGGTGCATTTGACCAGCTGAGGAGGGATAAATAGAACATTTGAGTTGGGTGTATTTTGCTCCCTGTGGCTGCCATGGGATGAGAGCAGTGCTGCTCCCCTCTCTCTCTCTTTCTCTCTCTCTGTTTTGATTTCCACCACAATTATGTCTCTTCTCTGGAGTGGGAGTACTATCCATAGATCTCAATTGTTTGGCCTGAAGGAGTCCCTGCCCATCAATTGCCTTGCTGGTGGATGGAAGTACTTTGGGTACAGCCCAAGATGCTTGCAGGCACCGAGAAAAGCCTGGGACAGAGTGGCAACACTGTTGCCTCTTCACTGAAGACCCATCTTCCTGACACCTGGCCAAGCCTGGCTCCTCCGGAAACAAACTAAGCAAGCATTGAAAGAGATTAGCTTTCGTATGAGCCAAGGAAAAGACAGTTTGCCTGCTGTTGCATTTAAGTAACACCAGCCAAACACCAATACCTGAAAATAGCACCCTGGATATTTGTAAGGGGCCAGATCACAAAGTCTTTTAAGTCTTTTATTAGGCACAGCTTTGAGGGCTTCATCAGACCCCTGTCATATGGTAGGCTATGCTCTGTACTGAGCCAAATCACTTGGATTAGACTCAGTCACATCACCTGTACGGATATCCGCATTTCTGCCAAAATATCGGGGGGAATAGGACCAATTCGGCTCTCAGTAACTTACTCACGTGGTAAATTGCCTGCCTGTGCCTTATCTTGCATTTGAATTTGTCTGGCTCCGGGTTTTGGCCTGCTGTTTTGGAGAAGATCCCTTCTCTGCAAGGTATTTTCTCCCCAGGAAGGTATTGTCATGCAGGGCACTTGTTGCTCACCACAGGACTCCCCTCCCAGTTGGCGGCACCAGCCCCAAAGGCAGAAGCCAGCATCATACAATCTGACACTAAGTAAACAACCCGGATCCATTTGAATGGAAGGGCAGTCCAAATTGCCTCAAAAAAAAAAAAAAAAAAACAACCCCCCCCCCCCCCCAAAAAAAAACCCCCTTGCGGAGCTCTGCTGTATTTGTTTTAGTCCCTCTTTGCTGTCTAGGGGAAGGGGAAAGGAGAGGATAAATGTCCCCTAACCCTTTTCTTTTCTCCGAGCCCTTTCAGCCTTGGTCGGGTGCATATGTCCCACTCACCCCTGCACTGGCTTTCAGCTCCCCTGGAGCTGAAGAGTGAATAAGACCTCTAGGACATTGTCTCTAAGCTGATAATTGCAGCCTCTTCACTGGCACAAGGCGTCTCTCATGCCATTTTGACCCAAACTATGTCTTTTTTCAGTATATTTTTAATTAGACTCAAGAATGCAGAAAACCCAGCGTGAGATCCTTTCATTCCCCTTTGTTTAATATCTGTTATTATGACATTAAGTGTAGGGTTTTGTTGTGGTGGGGAGTTCAAAATCCCCCTCGGTTCTGCTGCTGTAGCCATGGGTTCGTGTACATTAAAGTGGTCATTTTCGGATTAGCTCTTGCCTTCCCTTTGATGCATGTGAAACGCTGAGCCAGTTAGTTGGAGGAGGCATTTTACCTCTTTTGTTGCCCTTCCTCACAACCAACGGCAGGGAGAGGACGAAAGCCCCCTGGCTCTCTTAAACCAGAAAAGAATTTCCAAAGGGTTTAAAGCTTTAGTTGCCACTTCTGTCTGGGATTGCCTGATGAAAAATAGAGCCGGTTTGCTTCCAAATAGAGCAGGCGGCGAGGAGCCTCGTATTTGCTGCTGTTGTTATCATCGCTTGTGTGCTTGTTCACTGGGAATTTGGGAGTCCTGAGGGCAGTACGGAGACTGAACAACGACACAACTCAAAACTTTTCTCTGGGATAAATGTTTTAAGTGGTGGGAATCAGAATTTTGCTGCAGTCAAAGTTGGGGGTTTTTTCCTCCTCTCTTATTTTTTCTTTTCTTTTTTTTTTTCCTCTCTCCTTTTTGGTTTGGCAGTTAATGGGAAGCAGAACAAAAGTTTGATTGAACAAATGGTATATTTCACGTACATTTCACATTACTCAAGCAGTCGTATGATTTCTATCCATTTACATAAGACTTACACTCTGCACGGCTATTTCTGTGGGATGTCTGCTATTTTCTTTGCAGGAGACAGCATTCTTGAGCCTTCAGCTCTTCCCACTTTAACCATTCATATCATTACAACTAATCCTAAGGGCTCTCGATTAAAATAAAACTGAGTCAATGGAAAGAAAAAAAAAAAAAAAGAAAAAAAGAAAATACACACGCACAACTTCTCTGCTGCCTTAGACATCATACCAAATATTCGTGTGAAAGTCGGGCAAACAGGAGGAGAGGGGGTAGAAGGTCGGGGTAAGGGGGAGGAAGTGTTTATGTCAACACGGCTCAGTGATGGAATAATGCGCTCCAACGTGAAGTCGGAGCCGCGGGGCATGTGAAGTCACAGCTTCTCCAGGTGACAGGTGCTGCAGCAGTTCAGATGCGAGGCAGCCGCTCCTGCTCCCCTCCCGCCCCCGCCCCGGGCACCGGGGAGCAGGGGCTGCCCCTCCAAGGGCAGCTCCCTCCGCTTGACATACGGATGGGAAAAGGGGGCTCATTAAATATTCCTGATCCACCAGAATAATTTTTGCCTTGAGAAACCTTCTTCCTTGTTTTGGGCTTTTTTTTTTTT